>SNQJ01S0015113.1:176012-212229 GCA_010110895.2 Picea sitchensis | reverse complement strand
GCGATATTATCGCGACATCTACGATAATATCGCGACATTTTCAAAATTTCGTAAACCGCGCGATATTTTCGCCGATATTATCGCCAAACTGAATTTTGCCGATAATATCGTAAATCGCGCGATATTATCGCGATGTTGGTAACAGAGCTCTCTACTAATGACTGTAATGGAAGTAATGTCTAGGACATAACAGAATGGAATCGGAATGTTTTCTGGCAAACTAGCTATCTATTAATTACACACATCTAGCTCCATACCTGAAAAGAATGAAAGAAAATATAACAATATTCACAGATGACCAAAAGCAAATGGGGGCTAGAAAAATAAACCAGTATCTGCAATGCTCAAAGGAGAGTGTAGGGCAACTCCAATTTAAGTAAATAACCTAAAACAAGGACAAACATTATGTTGTAAAGGTAGATCTAATGATAGAAGTATGAGGTAATGAGTTCTGGATCATTAGGACCCTAGACATCCTCACCAACTTCTATATACTCTCCCAAAACCTATCAAAGAATGTCATCTTGAGTATCTAAGGCCATGTTGCTATCTTGCTTGATCCTTAGTGGTAACCTGATACAGGTTCGTGAAATAAAGAAAGTACTCAAATAGCCCTAATAACCGATGGAGTTATGGTATCTCTTCTACCATCCAACCCAGCCTATCAAACAGAGGTGTAAAGCTTCTGCTGATGAAGCCATTGTTAGATTTATTATATGTGGCTCTCTCACCTTCTAATGAATTTACTAGAAGGATACATTTGTTATCTAATGTCTCTGGAAAGTTTACTTGGTTCTTTATGCAAACGACATTACCTACCTCTATTCTCATAATAGATAAGATAAGATAATTTTATTAATGTCCAATGAATGACCACAAAAGTTGGTCAAAAGATTAAATGTTCCCTAACCTCTCCTATAAAATTAAGTCCACAGATACACATCTAACAAGTAGTTAAAGGAGTTATGCAGCCTATACAAATACCTAGCCTAAAGAAGCAGGAAAAACTTACTAGAACAACATTGCTATGAGAAGATTGGTCCAGGGCTGCAAAACTCTAAGAAAAGCAATATCTTGGACACACTCACTTATATTTTGGATCACCGTACTTTTGTCACGGTCATGTATGTGTGTGTGTGTGTGTGTGTTTTGAGGCTGTACTATAACAGGTTTCTTTCTTTATGTTATTTTCAGCATTATCTAGGAGCTGCGCTTGCACTCCCATGTTGTATTCATACTTACTGTAGTCTTCAGTCCCATTGACCTACTTTTGTGATCATTTGTTGGACATTAATAAAATTATCTTATCTTATCTTATCTCTCATAGGGACTGTGTCTACTGTGTCTCATATCTTGTGCAAACAAGGTATCAGCGAAAGATGATCTCCAAAAAAAGGGTGTACGATGTGCATCCAATATGACTAAGCAACACACTCACATCATTCACTTATTCTGAATGCATGCCCACATTGTATGTCCAAAACTTGGTTCCCACACTTTAAACCTATTTAGCGTATTGATCTAACAATAGGAATATGAAATTGCAGTTAGACTATGTCCTAAAAGTGGAGTTGGATACGTCTTTTAAAACTTGCAAGGGAGGTATACTCTTTAAAAAAATAAGGTTAACATTTTCACTGTAGATTTTTGAGGAACTAGAAGGCTGCCCAACAGGTTTGTCTTTGACCTTTTGTTGGGCTCTAAGTTTACTTAATCAAATTTGTCCTTGCTGCTGTTTTAGGACAACAAACAGGTCTGAAATTTTCTGCCAAGAAATCTGCCTTCAAACTGATGGTTATATGCTCTTTTAAGGTGCCCTTGCAAGTGTTTTAGTCACTAAATGTTAGCACATGCAAACCTTAAAACATATAGCACTCCTCTAGGATCTTTACAAGCTCCTACTGCTGATTTAAACACTAAGCATACATGATAAATGAACACAAGTATTTTTGGTCAACATGACCCTGGATAAACCCCCCCCCCCGGGGGGAAAATCAGTTTAGAATGAAAGTATATATATGTGATATTTCAAGCATGGAAAACAAGTAAGCAAATACAATGGAAACTATACAAATAGCAAGCTCCTCTCAAGCTTTGCTAGAAGGTTCCACGAAGGATGAGCTTAAACAAGTGTGCCCCCTTCCTTTGTTGCCTCTTCCACTGAATTGATGCGCCCTTGATCTTCTCTTGACTGTTTGAGAAACCCTTGCATGCAAATTTCTGTTTGTATGCTGTCCCAAACCTCCACCAATCAGATCTGCAAAAGCTCAACAAATGCTAGTGCTTACTAAGCTTGCGCCCTCCTCCAAGAGTGCGCCCTCCACCAAGCAAGAACCCTCACCACAAAATAAATAGGCCCTAAGCCTCCTTGCGCCCTCCATGAAAAATGGCGCCCAAGATCTCCTCTCCTAATGCTTCCATTGTCATCATCTTGCTCCTCTCCAAACTCTCCAAGTGAACAAATGAAGGAATGAGCCTCCTTTTGCCCTATGCGCCCCTCTTAAGGAATCATAAGGAAACCTAAAAGATCAATGGCTAGGATCACTCCAAGCCATATCTAATCCATGGTTGAGATCTCTCAAAAGGAATCTCAACTCAAAACCCACTTTGGGTTAAGTTTCCATAGTTCACTTTATGTCCCCCAATTCACCTACAAAGTGAATTAATAGTCACTTTTCACTCAAGTGACAAAGTTCACCCTTTTGACTTAGGAAAATGTCAAACTGAAATTAGACACAAAGTATAAAGCACAATGGATCAAATATTTCCCTCTTGTGGTTAGAGACCCACAACCACAAGGGGACCACTTCCCAAGGTACACCAAAACTCAACACTCCCTCTTACCGAGGAAAGTGTTTCTCACCAAGCCCATCTTATCTCTGAAGTAGACATGCTTGGCCCTTGGAAATGTCTTGGTGAGAATATCTACCACCTGGTAATGAGTCGGAATATACTAGAGCTTCACTGCCCCATGTTGAACCCAATCTCTGATGAAGTGGTATCTGATCTCAATATGCTTCGACCTGTCACGAAACACTGGATCCTCGAAGAGTTTGATACAACTCTGATTATCACATTGAATGACCGTCGGAGACAACTTCTGACCAAATAAACCAACCAGCAACTTACTAAGCCAAATGGCCTCGCAACTGGCCTGACTAGCTGCCATGTACTCTACCTCGGCCAAACTCAAAGCAACAGTATATCAATTGTATCAATGGCTATCTCCCTCTAGACTGTTGAAGAGGAAGAAGGTATTGTCTCTCTTTCTCAATTAATTTGACTCCTTATGAATCAAGTGACTCCCTCTGAAGTCTGAAGGATAAGCATCTTCCTTTGCTGTTAACCTGCCTGGAACAAGAAAACAAACGAAAGGAAACAAGACAAGAATATATGTTAGAGGAGATTCATGAGTACATCTCTAGAATCAAAACATTTTAAGGATTGTTGTCACAGCTACAACACCTACTTGTAATGTAGCAACCTTAGAAATGTAGGTTATAGGCATGATAATTTAAAACAATCAAACCTGGAGTCTTCACTTCTAGTGTGTTGCTCCTCTAGATGCATTGAGATCCTTCTGGATCCATGATTGCACCAAGGGTTCCTCCTGCAAGTACCCTTATGACAATGATGCAAATAATATATATATAGAAGTGCATACCTAAGAGTGTACACCAATGGAGGTTCTGCTTGTTTGTCAATGTCATGATGATCAATGACATTCCTCGCTTATTTGCCATAGACTAGAAGGCACATTATGTTGTTGTAGTTTCTTGTGGCCACCTGCCACTGCTATATTCTATAACCAGACTTGTTTGCCTTGTAGCCACCTGTACCACACAAGTCTCTGATGAAGTCTGCATCAACCTTTACTGCTTGTGACTAGTATGAGAGTATCACATGTTAGCAATTTTGCCCTTCTGTTGGTGATCCAACTTGCTATGACTGTTTTAGCTTATCAAGGTCATGTCCATTGTTGACATTCAACAAAATTCCAAACACACTGTTGTAGCTATCCTTGTAGCGCCTGCTGCTACTCAAAATTGTTACAACTTGACTTCAAATCTGTAATTAAGGGTTTCAATCTGGTCTGTAATCAATATCTTCAATGCACTTAGGCAAGCGATTATAATTTCCTGTGGAGAGAACTTCAAGAGTAGATGGAACCTCATAGGCAAGACATCAACAACATCCTTCTATATTCGCTGGGATATACACCAGCACCACCATTAAATACTTGCATCAATAGATGACATCAAAAGATGATAGTAAGGAGCAATGGGACCGCCTTCTATTGCATGACAGTTATGAAAACAAAGTATATCCCAGATTTGATTTATAAAAGTTTTAAGAGAACAAACAGATCTCTTATGCTAGGCAAAGTTCCCCACAACAAATACTATGTTCCAGCAAGGAAGTAAAAGACAGCCTTATAGAGATATAACTCAGAATTTAGACTTGGCCACAGGTTTCCTTGTGCTGTCACAAGTCTGTAATGGCACTCAAATAGCCCTCAAAACTGCCCCAAAAAATCTGTTGCTCGTACTGGATGTTACAGCCATAATGGCAGCCCTTCATTTTGTTGCTAGGGTGGTTGTAACAACCCCCAATACTGCCCAGAATTTCCACTTAACCCTGCTCAGATAAGTACCTTATATTTGTCAACGAATTAGCCTTGGGACTGTCAAATGATGGCTCCCTCACAATCTGCATTTTTCTTTATGGCTGGGGCAGCCTCAACTAGGTCTGCGGACATGTTTTAGGGTCCCTGTCGTAGAGGTTTCTCCTGGCTGTGGCAGCCTTAAACTTCACCTCAAAAATCCGAATACTGCCTCAGATTTTGAGCTGCGGCAGCCTTAGTTTTCACCTTAGAAAGGGTCCGGCCCTTCTTCATTAAGTGTTTGTTGTTAGGGTCTTCTGCGGCAGCTTTAGAGGGGCCTCTCCCTTGCTGCGGTCTCTTCTTAGGGTCTTCAACAGTGCTCGGCTAGGCCAGAGGCCAGCCTCAATCTTCACAATGAAATTAAGAGGGGTCCGGCCTGATCATCTACCACAAAATTTTTAAAGAGAGGTCCGGCCCTCTTCTCTTCACACCTATAGCAGAGTTTTGGCAGCCCTTACCTTCAACTTTAATGTGCAATGATCTTCTTCAAGCCTGCTCTGATACCATGTTGAATTTTCAATGAGCTATGGCTCATGCATTTTCTTTAAATTTTTTGTTTAACTTTTACTTGAACCATAACTACTGCAGCAAACCAAGATCACAAGAAGAATAACCATGCACAAGAACACAAGAAGTATCCTGGGAAACCCTTCTCAACAAGGGAAGAAAACCCAGCCAATCCTTTGCTATATTCTTCAAGAGAAAGACCTCCCACACCATCACCAAACCTAGCACACAAGAGGGTGTTGTAATTCTCATAATTTCAGACCACAACTTCTGAAATCATGAGATGACACAATGATAAGTGTGTTTCCTCAATGGGGATTCACCTTTATTTATATAAGACTTATCACATCAAATGATGTGTCTATTGTCACAATAGGGCCGACCTCAATAACTCAAAATATAATTAATAATTACCATATTAATTATCTTTTACATTATGGTTGGGCCGACCTGTACCCTTTACATCACAAATAGGGTTATAGGTAAGTCTGACTCTTGGACAATATAGCAAGGGATCTCATACACCCACTAGTGCTCAACCATTAGGGGCACATCCATCTGTGCTCAGCCACAGGGATGTCCATATCTCTATCTCACTGCGTCTCATAGGAGAACCACACTCACTGGTGCTCAGCCACTAGGATCACGTTCACCAGTGCTCAACCACAGGCACGTCCAACTCAGCACATCTTCTTTCTCACTGAGTTACACGGGAGAATCATCTGGAGTATCACATCATCTCAACTCTCTGCACAGAGGAGGCTAATACATCGTTTCATCTCTATCTCAGAACGATGCACCCAACTCATGGGATTTTTTCACACGTTCACCTGTGCTCAACCACAGGCACGTCCAACTCAGCAGATCTTCTTTCTCACTGCGTTACACAGGAGAATCATCTGGAGTATCATCTCAACTCTCTACACAGAGGAGAACAGTAAACCCATCACATAGGCTCCTTCACCCCTCACAGGGGTACACAACATTCCATCTCTGTCTTAGAGAGGAACCACACACCCAACTCATGGGCTTCCTCACCCCACACAGGGGCACACAATGTTCCTTCTCCGTCTCAGAGAGGAACCACACACCCAGCTCATGGGCACACCCAACTCATGGGCTTTCTCTCAGGCCAACTTACTCAGTCTGTGTCCTGGAGGATGTCTCACGCAGTTGTAATCATCAACAGGGCCTTCATCCCTTTTTCTCATGAGAGAATGGGCCATGACCCATTATCAATGTTTAATACACGGTGACAGGCTCTAGCATAGAAAGTGTTAAGTATGGTGAGGAACAGAACGTTACCCTTGTGAGGGCCCCCCAGTAGTACATGTTGTCGCCTTAAACACACCTAGGAGACGTGGAAGAAATCTTCAATCCACTCGGTGTGTCCTTGGGGGGAAGTGAGAGTTAAGGTGTTGTCACCTAATCCTCAACTCCTCCATCTAGGCCAACTCCTAGCGAAGCCAAGGGGGGTAGTCCCTAATAAAATAATCTAAGGCTTAAATTGAAATCTAAGCAACTAGTATTCTAGGAGTTTATTGCATTAACCAATATATATAAAGCAAATCTATTCTAAAGCATACATAGATCAATTAATCACCACCAGATACATAAAGATACTTGCAAAAAAGGATACTTGAGATAATAATAAATCCAAGTAAATTAAATATTGCTTCAAAGTAAATGACTGAAAGTAAAGTGCTTGAAGCAAATGGCTTTGTAAATGTAGAATTGAGACCAGTGCCTTAAAAGTATCGTGGGCAATGTAGATCGCATATTTTATTAGATTTATTGATAGTAGGTTAATGAGGTAAATTTTATTTGCAGGAAAGTAAAGTGTTTGAACTAAACTAGATTTGGCCTCTCGAGAAGTTATCCCTTTAGCTCAAAGATTTGTTGAGGACTTGCCAAAACCCAATGGTTTCACCAACAAGCCCACTAGAGGTGTCGGATGTCCGACACTGAGGGGAACAAGCCCGAGGTATTCAGTGAAACTTCGCACACTCCCCCTAGGAGGTTCTTAAAGCCAAGCAATAAGTCTCTTTTGAGATTTCCCTATTAATCTATCACCACTGACCAGCGCAATATGTATGAAACTTACTCCCAGAAGATCGAGACGAGCTCTCAACTGGAGGGATCGGGAACAACACTGGGAGCTGAGGGGACTTGTTTATTTTAAACAAGAAAGAAAATTGTTGAAAGGAAATCTAAACTAGTAATTAAAGTATTACTTTCCAAATTGAAATCTAATCTATGTGATGATTTATTTTAACCTTATTGTTTATGTGAGATTGTAGTGCCCTGTGATGAATTGAAAGATTAATTTTAGCTTATCCTTAGTTGTGAAAATTGAATCTAAGCTAAAATTGCAAAATTGAAACAATCACCAAAAACACCATTCCCCCTAGGGGGGATGAAGACCGGGAGCTTGTAGCCCCACTAATTTTATTAAAGAAATTACACAACTCTTTATTGGAGTGACTTGGCCCTATATGGGGATGTGTGCTTGATCTTTAAGCAAAAAGGAGAGCATGCGAGAATCCGGAATCTGTTCCTACATCACAAACATCTTGCCAAAAACAACATCAGCGACACATGTATATGAAGACCAAGTGTAAATTGAAGTTGCACAATTAATATACATGTATATACAAAATATAATACAAAATGAATATGAACTATTATACATAAAGTACAAAAGAAGAAAGTGAACATAAATGAAAATAAAATACGAAGAAAAAGGTTAGAGATACGTTACAAAGGATGCCACATGGCATCAAATAGCATTAATGAAGAAAACTTGAAAAGTTTTCTGCTCACTGATAGGTTTTACGTTTTCACGGTCCAGCTGGCTGAAGTAGAAAACATATGTAACAGCCATGTCATGGATGAAATAAGACCTCAGGTGTCTGAAAAATCCATGTCCGGGATGACTCGTTGAAGATCATTTTCCAAGTTTTATCAACTTGGCGTTTTTCTTGAGATCAAACCACTCAAGAAACATGTGCATTTCTTTATTCAACCAAACATTGAAATCTAGCAAGCCTTGTAAAGTTTTGATGAATCTCTGCATTGGACTGTCATGGTGGAAGTCCAACCACTGCTCATAATGATCTGGAATTGATAAATTGAAGTTGTCTTCCATTTTCCCATTATCTATTATTAATTCATCTGACGGTTGAGAGATTGGAACTGGAACTGTCAAGGAATCTACTTCACTGATCATTTCAAGTTCATCATAATTGTCGAAGATCTTCTCTGAGGAGATGGATTCCTCAGGAGGAGGGTGGGGATTTGAATTATCTGGATATTCAATCATTTCAAACTCAAAATCCTTTGTTTCCTCATGACCAGTTAATGACTCATCTATAGGCTCTTCCGGAATTTCCAGGTGAAATTTCCTTTCTTGTTCACTGTGAAGCTCTGGCTCTATAGGGTTTGAATATTTGATACAAGCTTTTGCCTCTGCAAGGCGAGCTTCCATGGCCTTTAATTGTTTTGCATAGATAAATTCCATGGCTTGAATGACTTCTTTAAACTTCTGATTGGAATTTGGTGAAGCATCATTCTTAACATCTGAATTGGCTGTTTTTATATTCGGAGATTCCTTCTCCTTCCATTTTTCCATAAAAGCATCAATCAATTCATTGTAAGTACTAACTTGTTTATCCTTAAGTTCTATAAACCAATCAAGATCATCATCATCAAAAGATAAGATAAACAATTTCATTCCCACATCTTCATATAAGGCATTGCAACACCATTTATTAAAGCAAAGGGAAACTTTTTTAACATGACGTCTAGCATCAACAACATTATTACTTTGAAAACAAGGCAGATTTTTAATTGCTTTTTCTGGAATCACGTGTGGATAACCACTTATTGTAGAAAAATCAATAGGTCTATAAAGATCATCCATTTCTAAACTAAACTTATTGAAAGGCAAAAAAATATAACAGAAATGGACTGGAACCCAAAAATTAATAAGGATCCTGTCGAGAAGAAAGCTTGGCTAGCCTCCTCCAAAAACCCTTCAGGTTCAAGGATGAAGCTAAGCAAACCATGAGTTCCTCCTTGCAGAGTGCTTTGTCAAATTATTTTGAAGTGGGGTCGCTAGATGATCAAGTTTATTCTAAACAAACAAGACGCATCAAACAAAGCAAAAAGGAAAAAGGAAAACAAAAAGTCGTACTCCAGGAATAGAAAGATTTATCCCCGGCAATGGCGCCAAAAATGTTGCCGCCTTATACACACCTGGGAGACGTGGAAAAAATCTTCAATCCACTCAGTGTGTCATTGGGGGGAAGTGAGAGTTAAGGTGTTGTCACCTAATCCTCAACTCCTCCATCTAGGCCAACTCCTAGCGAATCCAAGGGGGGTAGTCCCTAATAAAATAATCTAAGGCTTAAACTGAAATCTAAGCCACTAGTACTCTAGGAGTTTATTGCATTAACCAATATATATATAAAGCAAATCTATTCTAAAGCATACATAGATCAATTAATCACCACAAGATACATAAAGATACTTGCAAAAAATGATACTTGAGATAATAATAAATGCAAGTAAATTAAATATTGCTTCAAAGTAAATGACTGAAAGTAAAGTGCTTGAAGCAAATGGCTTTGTAAATGTAGAATTGAGACTAGTGCCTTAAAAGTATCGTGGGCAATGTGCATCATGTATGTTATTAGATCTATTGATAGTAGGTTAATGAGGTAAATTTTATTTGCAGGAAAGTAAAGTGTTTGAACTAAACTAGATTTGGCCTCTCGAGAGGTTATCCCTTTAGCTCAAAGACTTGTTGAGGACTTGTTGAAACCCAATGGTTTCACCAACAAGCCCACTAGAGGTGTCGGATGTCCAACACTAAGGGGAACAAGCCCGAGGTATTTAGTGAAACTTCGCACACTCCCCCTAGGCAGTTCTTAAAGCCAAGCAATAAGTCTCTTTTGAGATTTCCCTATTAATCTATCACCACTGACCAGCCCTGCGTGTATGAAACTTACTCCCAGAAGATCGAGACAAGGTCGCAACTGGAAGGGTCAAGAACAACACTGCGAGCTAAGGGGAGTTGTTTATTTTAAACAAGAAAGAAATTGCTGAAAGTAAATCTAAACTAGCAATTAAAGTATTACTTTCCAAATTGAAATCTAATCTGTGAGATGATTTATTTTAACCTTATTGTTTATGTGATATTGTAGTGCCTTGTGATGAATTGAAAGATTAATTTTAGCTTATCCTTAGTTGTGAAAATTGAATCTAAGCTAAAATTGCAAAATTGAAACAATCACCAAAAACATCGTTCCCCCTAGGGGGGATGAAAAGTGGGAGCTTGTAGCTGTAGATTTTTAATAACAAAAAATCAGCAACCTAATATTCTCTCAAACACTTAGCAACCTAGAGATAATTGTCTTCATAAATTTCAGAAATGCATAACCTCACATTCAGAAATTTCCATAAGCAGAAATACACATTGCTAAGCAAAATGGCAACGGAAATAACACAGTGGACAACAACCCATAACACTCAGAAATTTAGGCAAAAGCCAGGGAAAACCCTAATGTGGGGGAACCCAACGAGAGAGAGAGATCTTATTATTATGCTTCAGGAAAGTACAAAACAGCAGCAAAACCACATTTCCAGCCAAGGAAAATACCTCACAGCACCAAATTTGTCCCACATAAATCTGCCTCGTTTTCCGTGCCAAAACCATACTGTTGTACAACCTCCTCTGTACCTCGTTTTCAGTGCCCACAGTCAGTTGTACGAACTGTTCTGTACAGCCCAGAAACAGCGAACAGAAAACAAAAATTTGCCTCGAAATCTGTGCCCGAATCTGCCTCGATTTTCGTGCCAAATCCGTACTGTTGTACGGATCCGTACAATACGGCCTCCTATAGCAGAAAAAAAAAAAATCGGCCCAAAACTTACAGAAAAAAATTTCTCGAGATTCGTGCCCTCCTTCCTTGGAAAACATGCCCTCTTTGTTGCTCACTTTCCTCTCTCAAGCATGCTCAGAAAATCTCTCTAATTCTCCTCCCGATGTCCTCTCAACATGTCTTGCACACTACCCAATGCATTCTTTTATAATCTGAAAATGACATTTTTCCCTCCAAAGTGTCTTTTCACCTTCCCAACCCTAGATCCAAAGGCCAAAATTAGATCTTGCCTTTTTCAAGATCAAGGGTCATGATCCATTCCCTCCAAAATGAATCACTTGAAATATTAAAGTGATTTCACTTTATTACATAAGTGCTTTATGAAAATAAAGTCACTTTAAAAATAGAAAGTACACTTTATTAAAAAAGTCACTTTAATAAAAGAACCACTTAAAACAACTTTATAAAAACTATTACAAAGTTAAGTGCCTGGTAGTGTAAATATTAAGGTAACATCCACATACAAAACAAAACATGCGGAGTACCTCCCGAGCTAAAAAGCTAACACTCCCTCTTAGCAAGGGAGGTACTTCTGGTATCACCACCAGAATATGTCTCCATCTCATCAGCTGCCATAGTTGCTCCCTCTGTACCAAAAGTCTCTGCTCCCTCTGAACATGAAGCCACTACTCCCACTGCACTGGAAGCCTCTATTGCTACCTCTGTTGTACCACGAACTGAAGACATGCTCCTAGGAGACTGCACACTCTTCTGAGTATCCAACTGTGTCGACTCATGCCTATTGAGTCCCTTGAGAGTCCCGGAAGAAGACTGAGTGCCATGTATCAACTCTCTCTCCCGTGCTACATGCCAACTCTCCGACACAGAATTTGAGTCCAGAAATCCACTCGACCCCAACACAGGTCTACCCAACAACCTGTACAAGCCCTCATACTTGACACCAAGCATTACTGTTGTGTCAGCAGTTGCTCCTACAGGATATAAAAACACATGTCCACCGTAGAAAACAACTCCAAATCCACTCTTATCCAAAGCTGACACTGAGAGCAAATTAATTGTCAACTCTGGAATATATAACACCTCACCAACCTCCAGAAGACCTCCTGACTCTAGTTGGAATTTCACCCTTACAACCCCCTTTACTGCAAGTTGTGGGCCGACTCCACAATTCACTCTACAGTCTGAGTCTATCTCTATAAGATCGAGGAAAATTGACCTCAACCCAGTCATGTGTCGAGAAGCACCACTGTCCACAAACCAAGACTCAATGTCCTCGAATGTTAGGCATCCACTACCCACAGGACGAGTCATGAAAGAGAACTCCTTCTCATATCTCTGAGCAAACTCCGCAACTTCTGTTGAAGTTGACACCTCTGGTTCCGGTTTCTTCTTCTTCTTGTTCGGACATTGACTAGCATAGTGGCCAGTGTTGTGACATGCAAAGCATTTCACCTTGCTCATGTCCTTCTTATTGCCCTTTACCACAAGAGCAACATTCTTGTCGTCTGCACCATCCAATGCCTTTTCCTGAGACCCCTCCCAGATCTCCTCCTGCGTAAAATCATCCCATAATCTACTCTAGTTAGAGAGCTTCTCTCTCCCCACCACGCACTTAACGAAAACCTCCCACTCCTTGGTGAATCCTTTGAGGGCTATCCGCACCAACTATGAGTCAGGAATGACTTCTCCAACAGCTGCCAACTCGTCCTTCACCTGTACAACCCGGGTAAGGTAGGTGGCCACACTCTCTCCTTTGACCATCCTAGCTCCATGGAGCTTGTCCCGGAGAGCCATTTTCCGGTTCTCGTTCTTAGCCTCATACAAGCCTTTCAGTGCAACCCACATTTCATTGGCTGTCTTCTTCTCAGCCAAGTGTGGAATAAGGTGGTCTCTGACCCCGTCTAAGATTATTCTCTGAGTCTTAGCTTCATTCACCTCATGAACATCAAGAGCTGTGGGATCTGTAGGTACGGCTATACGGTGTTCGCAAACGGCCACAATTTGTTCTCCTTGAGAACACTGTTGATTCTAACCTTCCACTGCAGGGAGTTGGAGATCCCCTCCAATCTATCTTCAAACCTGATGCTGGAAGTCATCTTTGTCCACCTGACAAAGAACCTTTTCTGCCTTCTTCAAGCAAATACAACAGCAAAGCAATTGTTGTTCCAAGTGCCAAATGCTGCCCACTGAACTTCAGAGTACAAGCTCTGATACCATGTAGATTTTTAATGACAAAAAATCAGCAACCTAATATTCTGTCAAACATTTAGCAACCTAGAGATAATTGTCTTCATAAATTTCAGAAATGCATAACCTCACATTCAGAAATTTCCATAAGCAGAAAATACACATTGCTAAGCAAAATAGCAGCGGGAATAAAACAGTGGACAGCAACCCATAACACTCAGAAATTTAGGCAAATGCCAGGGAAATGTAAGCCATGATAACAAGTCATAATGAATCACGTCATTGCTATGATTAGTGCAATTAAAGTAACACAGGCCCACCATTGTGCCATAGTCCCCTACAGTGTATCAGTCACACAGCATACCCCAACATTCAATACCAGTCAGTGGGTCACATCCCAAAATTCAATCCCCATATCGATATGCCACAGCCCACATGCCACTACAGATACCAAGTAATTAAGGTGCATGACGTATTGATATTTGATATTAAACATTGGGTCGTCTTCTTCAGTCATTTCATTCTCCAATTTGATTCTCCTTGAGTGTGCTTTTGTGCAGGTATTGGTTGGCATTCAGGTGTTGGAGCCTAGTACAGTGGATTTCGGGTTTCTAAATAGAGTTCAACACCTCTGTAACCCAGGTAAATTTTATGACTTACGCTCTGTAAAATGTATTCATTTACATGTATTCATATTCAGAATTAATTTTGACTTTGGCATGACTCCGTGACTTAAATATTTAGATATCTGTAGTTGTAGCCTATAGGCTGTATAATTGGCATAGTCTTGGTTGAGTCCATTGTTAGAAATTTCAAGTTTTATGACACAGATTAGAATCACATCTAAAGAGTGGGCGGGATGAGGTGTTGTGGACCATGAGATCACTGGTCTTGCCAGTTACAAACTCTCATCTTCACCACCACCACCTACCTCGGCCAAGTTTTCCGTATCCTTTGAGCTGTTTGGTAATGGCACATTAACATCAGCCTGCTTAATTCATCATTCCTGGTCTCTATTACATGATTTGGCACTGTGTATTGGGCCTTCCAATCGATATTATCTACATGCAAGTTTGGTTCCTCTGCAGCTATTCTTTCTTGAGAGTCGTCATCGTTGAATGGCACATTCTTAGAAAAAAAGGTTTGTAACAGGGAATATAGAAACCCAAAACTTCAAAAAGATATAATTTGTCATGCTGGGTGCAAGGCAAATTCCAACGCTGCTGTGGGTCAGGATCTGACGGGTGAGCACTCGCAGGTCTGACTTGCTACTGGCAAGTTTGACTTGCAGGCAGAGAGTAAAACTCAGGACCGAGTTAACTTGGCTCAACAGCAGATCCAAGCAGAGTTTGACTCAGGAGTACTCGGTTATTTTTTCAACTATGCATTTCAGACGTGGGTTAAAGTTCTCAAAGACCTAAAAGATGTGGATGTTCATGACTTCATTGCATAAAATGGGAAATAACAGCAAGCACTGATCAAACAACGGAGAGACGAAATTAAATTTCATGTGTGATCTGACATATCATGGCACCCTGCATTGTACAGGGATGGATAAGATGAGATGATTTTATTAATGTCCGACAAATAACCACAAAAGTAGGTAAATGGGACTGAGATAGTACATCCAGTGCTGGGAGTGCCAAAGCATCTCCTAAAACAAAAACAGACTATCACGGTTGTTTTTATTTTTGGAGGGCAACATAGGGTTCCAGGAAAGTGGTCACTGGTTCAATTCTTGCAGATTCACATTGAGAAAATAGGCACGGATATAACCAGTCCAAATAACGCTAATCCAAATTACAAGCATATTCATTTAAACAAAGCAATTTCTAAATAACGATGTCCGGCATTACCAGAAGCCGTAATAGACATGCTGCATCGGGTCACAGATAATGAAGAGGAGGCCTTTGGCAGTGATCGGCTGCTTATATTAACCGTAAGCAGTAGTTGGTCGTGGCCAGTGATAGTTCGCCATCGAAGACTGCTAAAAATATTATTAGATGGGCGAATCCCCTGTAGCATTGTTGTCCTTTCTGTTAATCTCCGAAACCCAGTTGGGCAAACTGATGCCAGGGCCCCTGCCATGTTCAATCTATATCAAACTTCACCCAAATCCCCCTATATGATAGTAATATGTATATCTCTGTTTGTTGTCAGATTACCCCCAATCCAATCAAATCAAATGTAGTAGTTCATTTCTGTGTAGAGTAGCAGAGAGCTTCAGGCCTAGAAGCAAGAAAAGTATATAGATAGATAGTCAGACTCTCGAAAAAATGCTTTGGAGGAACACTGATGCCATCCAGGCTTATCCGATATGCTCTTCTCGGCTCTCGCCATTTTGAAACGACACGTGTACTAATAGAAATATCATAGCGGATGGAGGATCAAGACTTCCTAGGATTTAAACGAGATATATATGTATCTTGTGACCAAACCAGACCCAATGTCCAAGTCTTCACGTCTCGTACTCATATAATTTTCAGATTTTTCAAAATATTGAAACACTTTGATTGAAGGTACTTTGTGGCCAAAAAGCCTCCCCCTATGGTTTGTGCTGGAGATGTATGCATTTTGTTGGTTTTCTATGTTCATTGTTGTCATCGTGGTCTTGTTTGATTAGCAAATTGTTATGACTTTTATTGGTTTGTGTATTGCCATGAAGTTTTCCAAGTCTTCACGTCTTGATTCATATAATTTTCAGATTTTTCACAATATTGAAACACTTTGATTTAATGTACTTTGTGGTCAAAAAGTTTCCCCGAGGCAAAGGGAAAGGGAGTGCTACGGTTAATGCTTAAACTTGAGATGTATGCATTTTGTTGGTTTTCTATGGCCATTGTTTTCATCATGATTTTGTTTGATTAGTAAATTGTTGTGACTTTTATTGGTTTATGTCTTGCCATGAGAGTTATTTATTTCTTAGTCAATTTTTTTTTAGAGAATTTTTTTTAGAGAAGATAAGGGGAATGATGACTCTCATAAAATTCTTGGATGTTTAGCTCAAAAGTTTATCACGAGGTAATGAGAATGTTTCTAAGAGTTATTTATCTGTTAGTCAAGAGTCTAGAATAAATCATTTGATCTTAATTAAGTATCGACGATTCACAACAAAATTGTCATTAGGAATAAGGAGAATGATGAGTCCCCATAAAACTCATGGATGTTTGGCCCAAAAGTTTACCACTTGGTAACGAGAATGTTTCTAAGGAGATCCTTGTTGAAATTTCTATTTGTGGCTCAATGAACACCCAGACATTGGGCATTTGATTCGAGCTCATCGCTAGTAATTCACAACAACATTGTAATTGGAGATAGAAGAAAAATGGTTCCCCATTGAAACCCTAGAGGTTTGTTTTGGAAGTTACCATGAGGTAATGACAATTGTTTTAAGGATATCCCTCTTGAAATTTACATTTTTGAATATGAAACTATTTGGCAAACATCTAAAAAACATATTGATTGGATATTGTATTGGTCACGTGCCTCCAAATGCCATGATTTAACCTTGGATGGAGGTATCGTAGTTGCATCAATGGCATTGCTTAGGTATCCACAACTTGACCAAAGGATTTTTTATTTTGTTTTCATTTTTTAATTAATCTCCTTGCATTTCCATTGTTGTTTGTGGTCCTTAGGTATGTCAAAAAAACCTTGACATTTTTTTTCAGTTGGTTCAAAAAATTCTTCATCAAGCATAGTGCTCAACTCTATTATGATATGTGCAGGGTGGAATTTCCCAACCATCCCACTTAATGTTGACCCTTGCTTAAAGGATCAATCTTTAAGCCCTTAGGTGGCTTCATATGTCACGTGAGTTGGATAGGTTCGCTAACCCTTGAACCCAAAGCATTATTTTTTTCAAAGTTGCCCATTTAAAAATTTAAAAGAATTCATCATGATCCAAGGTTGGGATAAGATAATTGAACACCCAATCTAGTATATTAATATGCTTAACATTTGTTCATTCATGATTTTTCTTTACGCATAATTAAAATTCTCACACCAAAACGTTGTGTTTTATAGTTTTGTTTTTCAATGTTTTGATCCCTCCATCTTCAAAAGGTAAGTTTGTTCAAAATTCATAATGTAACTCAATAATCGCATCTCTTAAACAAAGTCATTATGAAGATGATGAATTATAGGCTTACAAGGTTCACTTAGTTTTGAACCATCAATAAAGGAAAATAGGGTTCAATAGAGATTTTAGAGGAGGTTTCTAGTGTTACAAGATTGGGAAGAATTATTGAAAAAACCTCAACTAATGGCGTTTGCAAAGTTTTTTGCCAAGGTTGTTATAACTAGAAATTCCTGGCAACTAGCGGCTTTTACAAAGGTTTTTTTTCCTTCAATGCATCAAGTGTCCAAGTGCACTGGTGCACCATATAGGAGTATGCATATCTGCAGTATATCCAAGTACATTGGTGCATTTTAGTGTCATGTGCATTGCCACACCCCTATATTGGTGTTGAACTTATGATTATACTAAGAGGGGGTGGGGTGAATTGGTATAAGATACTTTTTACTTTAATTGAGCATTCATCAATCATTCATTAACTTTAAATAGTAAATTCATGTAAACTCAAATCACGGTACACAAAGCTTAACTTGGAAACCGTTGCAGGAGAAAACCACAAAAACTTATCCTTATAAATGTTTGTAGGCACCAACCTATTGGAGACACCAATCTCCTTAGTTGAGCACCAACTCAGCAAGATATTGTATAGGCACCAACCTACTAGAGACACCAATCTCCTCAACTCAGCACCAACTCAGTAAGACTTGTATAGGCACCAACCTAATATATTCATGCACAGAGTACTTATAAATTCACCGGCATGCTTCATACTTCATGCATTTCATAACATCATCATACTTTTAACTTCTATGCTCCAGTGTCTCTCTTTGCTTCATTCCCTGGACATAGATTCAAACCCTAGCCAGATTTAGACTTCGTGTCATAGTGAATCTCATAGCATCATTCCCATAATATAATCCCAGACTGCAACATCACAACCTCAAAACAACGCACTTTGCAACATCGTAGACCTTAGTCCTTCATAATGCACCCTTAAAACTCTAAGAAAACTTCTTGTGCACACCTTTAGACTCCAATAATACACAACAACTTCTCTTGCACACCTCGGATCTCTTTTGCACACCTTAGACTTGATCTGCTTCCTTGGATGCTCTTCAAATGCACACATCTAGCATGTATTTATAGTGTTTGTGTGCTCACTTTTAGGGTTGACATGTAAAGACTGGTTGGGACGACCTGAACTTTTTGGTTGAGTTGTGTAACAGAAAAATTCATATCTCCTCATTCCTAAGGAGTTAAAGGGAATTCCATATACCATTGGAAAGGTCTTGGAAAAAACTTTCTAACCATATAACCTATGCTCCAATTTGAGCTAGGTTTTCATAGTAAAAATGCATTCAAAGATAGGGTATCCAAAATGAGCATCAAAAATCCAAAAACAATATTTCCAACAATATCCACTTGCAATATTTATCGTGTACATTTGTAGCCTCCCCGTGTCTTTGACATCAATGAAAACAATATTTCTAACAATCTCCCCCTTTTTCATTGATGGCAACTCTTAGTGAATTATGATACTCCCCATGTTTGCAACTTTCCTTATGTCTGTAATTCTTCCTTTGTCTGCAACTTCTCCCCCTTTGACATCAATGGAAAAGGGTTGCTCCCCTTGAGCTTGTGCTTCCCTGTATTGATGAGATGAGAGGGACATTACTCCCATACAACATTTTTTTCCTTTGAATTCATCGAGAACGTATACATTGCTCGGCGGTTTGTTTGAATTTGCCACTAATCTTCCTGAACCTGCTTTCCTCATCTCACATCCTTTAGAATGAAATGTGAGGTTGTAACCTTGATCATACATTTGACTGAAACTTAGAAGATTGTGTTTTAACCCTTCAACATATAAGGCATTTTGTGTTTTAGTTTTCCATTATCAATACTAACGATACATTTTCCAACTATCCTTGCAGAAGCATTATCCCTAAAGGTAACGTTGCCTCATTTTTCTTCCTTTAGGATGAGAAATTTGTTCTAATCCCTTGTCATGTGTTTTGAACATCCACTATCAATGTACCATTGGCTTCCTTTGTCTTGAGCATATATTGCAAGTCCACATTCTTCCTTCTTTGGTTCTTCTTGCTTCATTTTCCACACCCTTGTGTCTTCTTCTCTATGCTTGGTAAGAACATATTCTTCCATGTTTTGTTTAGGAGACTTTATTATGTTTCTTCTACAGTCACGTGCTATGTGCCCATAGTTATTGCGCTTACAACATTCAGTATCGTAATCAAGTAGATGAGAAAAACAATTGTAGTTTATGTTAGCAAACCCATGAGAACTTATGGTTTTGTTGCTCACATAATCATCCTTTGAGGTCTTGTAAGGACCTCTATTTATGTTTCTCGCATGGGAACTTCTTGTATAGGCTCTACAATTTATTTCTTTATGACCAAAATTATTGCAAGAAAAACAATAACCAAGAAAGAGATTTTGGTACCGAGTTGTGAAAGGTCTTCTTGGTGGAATGACTCTTATCAACACATTCTTGTTGTTCTTGTGAGAAGAATCGGGTTTATGTTGATCATCATTTCATTTCTTGTTGTTGCTTTCATTGTTGATGGATCCTTTGAGAATGTTAGCATAGCTATTAGGCTTTTCGTCATTTTCCTTTTTTGATGGCTTTGTGACCTTAGTGCTTGCATCTCCTTCGGGGGTCTTTTGTTTTCTATCATAGCCAAGACCTGTCTTGATGAATGGTGACCTTTGAAAACTGAGAATATTATCTAAGATTTCATTACTCTTTCCAAACTTCAAGATTCTATTCAACTGATCAGTTGTTTTCTCTAGTTCCTTAATTAAGGAAACTATTCCAACTTCTACCTTCTCCTAATTTTCTTCATTTTCTTTTAGTTGGCTTCTCACCACTTCTTCTATCCTTTTTGCCTCTTCTAGTTGAGTCTTCGTGATGATAATTGTTTTTTTTGTTTCATCAAGTTCATGTTCCTTCTTTTCATATTTCTGCAATTTCTCTTTCTGCTTTTTATTCTTTCCCCTAAATCTATCTATTTCTTTTAAGGCACTAACAAGTTACTCTTCAAGATTCACTTCCCTATCAATGTCTTCTTCTTCTTAATCTGATTTTTCTTTCTGGTTGTCTTCATTTTCTTTATCAGTAGACTTTGTATCCATGGCTATAAAGAGGAATTCTTCTTTGTCAATATCATAAACATATTCATTACTTTCTTTAGATGATATGTTGTCCTCTCTAGAGTAGAAATTCTTCTTCTTAGTATATTTTCCTCTTTTGTGTCTATAAGTTTTGTTTTTATTGTTATGTTCTTCTTTATCATTAATTCCCTCATCATCATTGTCTTCACTTTTTGCATATGGACATTTAGTAGCAAAATGTCCTACTCCACCACAATTAAAACATTTGAAGGGTAGCTTACCTTTGTATTTGTCAGATCCTATTTTTAGCTTTCTCACAAATTGTGCTTTTGTATATGGTTCATGGTTGGAATAATCACAAAATTTATGTCCTTTTGTCTTATTTAATGCTTTGAAAGTTGCTTTCTTTCGTGTTGACTTTTCTTTTTCTATCCTCATCTCATATGCAGTGAGAATCCCATGCAACTCATCCATCGTCAGTTTCTCCAGATCTTTCATTTCTTCAATGGCAAAGCCCTTGGCATGAAATCTTAAGGGGAGAGACCTTAGCACCTTTTGAAAAATAATCGGTTCTTAAACCTTCTCACCAAGTCTTCTGATGGTGTTGACAATTTCATCCACTTGAAGGAAATAGGTTGCAACATTTTCTTTGTCTTTCATTTTCAAACACTCGAACTGTCTTCTATGAGTTTGGAGCTTTTCCTTCTTCACCTTGTCATCACCTTCATAGATGTTTTGAAGTTTGTCCCAAATATATTTTGTCGATTCACAATGCATCACCTTGAAAAATTCTGATTCCAATATCCCACACAAGATAAGATTCATGGCTTTGCATTATGCTCACTAGCCTTCTTCCTTGAATTATCTGTTGGTGGAGTTTTTGGGGTTGTATACCCAGTCACGACTAATTGCCAAATATCAAAACCAAGAGCCATTAGATAAGTTTGCACCCTTATACTCCATAATGCATAGTTTGTTTTGTTAAACAATGGAGCCTTGTTCGTGGAGATATCTTCTTAACTAGCCATGTGTGCTCCCGAGATCTACCTTCTAGCAATTAGACTGTTTCTAAAGGAACTCGCTCTGAAACCAATTGTTGAAATTATGCTTATATTGAGAGGGGGGGGGTCAATCAATATAAGATATGTTTTACTTTAATTGAGCATTTATCAATCATTCATTAACTTTAAACAATAAATGCATGTAAACTCAAATCACGGTACACAGAGCTTAACTTGGAAACCCTTGCGGAAGAAAACCACAAAATGTTATCTTTACAAATGTCTGTAGGCACCAACCTATTGTTACAAAGATTGTAGGCACAACCTACTAGAGACACCAATCTCCTTAGTTGAGCACCAACTCAACAAGATATTGTGTAGGCACCAACCTATTGGATACACCAATCTCCTCAACTGAGCACCAACTCAATAAGATCTATATAGGCACCAACCTAATATCTTCATTCATTGAGTAATTTTGACTTCACCTACATGCTTCATACTTCACGTATTTCATGGCATCATCATACCCTTTGTTTCCATGCTCCAACATCTTTCTTTGCTTCATTCCCTAGACATAGATTCAAACTCTAGTTAGATTTAACCTTCGTGGCCTAGCAAACTTCATAGCACCATTCCCATAATATAATCTCAGATTGCAAAATCATTGTTGATGTTTTGGTAGCTACAGGGAGGTATTAACCTCCACGTGTAACCTATGACTTTGAATAGAATATTCTGGAAGCAAGTGAACCATTAAACAGATGTGTGGAAACCCTAGAAGACAAGTCGACCTAACAGAATAATAATAGAATATTATCTTCTAGAAATACAAGTTGGCTCCACAGGAAAAAGATAAACGGAAAAAATAATTACCAGAAAGTCAGGTCGGCCCAGCCAGAAAAGTCACTGGATAGATTTATATAAATAGAGGATGTTTTAGCTCATTTGGACAACCAGAAAATGTGCAAGTCTTGTGGAGAGCTGCAGTTGTAGTTGCAAGGAAGAATACAGGCGTCTGGTCATCTCTTGGGTCTTGGTCTCTCTCTAGAGTTGTTTTGGTGATTCTCTTGGTGATTCTCTAGCGTTATCTTGGTGATTGTCTTGGTGATTTTCTAGCGCTATCTTGGTGATTCTCTAGCGCTATCTTGGTGATTCTCTTGGTGGTTCTTGGTGAAATTGTTGGTGATATTCTTGGTGATATTCTTGCTAAGTCTGGCGCAATCATGAGAGAATAGTGCAACTGTAGATGTTGCAGTTGTGTATGGTACTTTTTTTTTGGATATGGAGACTCTCTCTCTTGTGTGCTACCCTTGGAGAAGGAGCGCTCTACTTATCTTGAGTTGTTGTTGCAGTTATCATCTAGGGTTTATCTATTGGTTCTGGGGTAGACTTGTTGGAATTATTCTAAGTAAAGGTTAGGATGCTCAAGGGTGGCCTTTTGCCTATAGTTGGGTGACAATGATGTGACATTTTCTATGGTTAAACAAGCATACCAAAATTTCAACATGGTATCGGAGATGGTTTCCTTCATAACAATCTAACCATTGGAACGAAGATCCTCAGTTTCTCCTAAGTAGGGCACATCTCTTCCCTGAATCAAATATGCAAAATTTATAAAGTTGAGAAAATTAGGGTTTCCTCATTAAACCCTAGGTTTGTAGTACCAGTTCCTTCGTGCCAGTTGCAGCACCAGTTGTAGTACCAATTGCAGTGAAAGTTTATGTGAAGTATTAGGACTAATTTTAGGTTGTCCTGGTGCGCCTTACCCTAGCGCGTCTCTAGTTATCTCTAGACTGCAAGTTGAGGCACCTTGAAATTTTTAGGTTCGTCATTGCTTACTGCTGCTACCAGATGGTGTCACTACCTATCGATGTTGTCGAAGGTATGTACTTATATATATTTAAATTGTATCACTATTTTGAGTATGATTGTAGGAGAAGGGATCTCTTACAATCATAGATCTAGAGGGATCTCAGATCGAGCACATTCAGAGGAACAACGCACTCTAGGTTTGATTGTTTTCATATGCCTCTAGCTGTTATGGCATTATGAACATCTAGGTTGCATTTTTTTATCTATTGAAGTTAACATTATCGTAATAATCTCCGTTCAAAGTTGAAGTTATAAACTAACTTTAGTCAAATTATTAGATTGATTAAGGTTGAGATTTTAGAGTTTATTTGCATTAAATTCTCTAACTCATATTTATGCTAAGAAAGTATATTGTCTTAAGTACAGAGGACAGGTTGAAGAGAATACTTGTCATCTTGAGTGAAGGAGACTCGAAAGAAAATCAACAACACTCGTTCTTGAAGATAAGACTCCAGGTTCCATATTTGATTGATTAAATTAATAAGTTTCCAATTTGTACATATCAAGTTTGATAATTTCTATAGTACTAGTTGTGACAACAATCCTTGGAAGGTTCTATTATTGCTAGATACAATGAATACTTGGCAACATGTGAGTACTATTGATATAAATGCTTATTGTACTTGTTTGCAAAATGAACTAACATCTCCTATAGGAGATACTTCTTGTTTTTCTTCCAGGCAGGTCATCTTGGTTATTTTATAAATTCCATGAAGGTTACCATGGAAGAATGATTGATCACAAGACTAGAAGAGTGTTGTTTCTATTATTGTTTTTTGTTTTTGGCTCTTGTTCCAGGCAGGTCACAAGCAATAGCTCTGAGAAGGAGCTATTGTGATTATTGTTCTCGTTCTTGTTTTATTATTATAAGAGTATTATTCTTGTCCATTGTTTTCCCCTTTGTTGTCCTTGTTCCGGGAAGGTCACAGGTGATAACTCTTAGGGAAGCTATAGTGACGGTTACAGGAAACAACATACTAGATGGTCTCTAGTTTGAGACATGAAGCAGACATGAAGACCTTTCGACATAATAGTGCATGATGTGATGCTCAGAGACAGGAAGTCTCTAGGAGAAGTACATCTCCAGGACATTATTGTACCAGATAGTCGAGATTAAGAGGGAGGCCTATATATCCCTTACTATGATTGATTCGTTATCATATGTTTTATTTATGATGTGACTCAGTTTTCTTTTTAGCAGTAGTCTCGTGTTTGGCATGTGATGTTATAAGTATGTAGCTTATAGTGTTGCACAACATCTCGTGATGGAGCCTCTCTAACATGCTTGGAGTAGCATGCTCCTTATAGTATGTTCTGGTAGAGATGGAAGCCATATAGATAGTTGCCACATGTATTAGTATGTGGATGAGTGTTGAGCAGAAGTGTGGTCAAAGATAATAAAACCTTATGTGTAGTTGCATGACTATGAGTAATATGTCATCATACTTAATAAATTGTTATTTCTTTATGCCTCAACTAATTTCATGATTATGGAATGTTGTTGACTATTGGACTGAATTTGACTTGTAAGTAAGACCTACAAGAAGAGGATGACGAGACTTGTTCTGGAAGACAAGTGATGAAGTCAACAGATTGAAGATCCAGTTGATATTCAGTGCTTGAGAGGGAGTCAGACGTTTTGTTCCAGAGGGAGATGGGTACTACAATAAGGAGCAAGAGGCTCCACCGGATGTATGAAGAAATCATGTGTGGCTCTCAGTACGGCTGAAGATGAGTATTTGGTAGGATGTGCAATAGCAGTGTGGCTTCGAGATAAATCAAAGCATATCAAGATCAAATACTACTATATCAGGGATATGGTACAAATGGGAGTAGTGAGGCTCTAGTTCGCAACTACCGAGGATCAGGTTGGGGTCGTGTTCACTAAGTCGTTGTCGAGGATGAAGTTTGAGTACTTCAGAGAAAAGCTTGGTGTGGTCCCTCTTCAGAGGGAGTGACAAGTGGAACTCATCCAGCATGAAAAATGGTTGGCACTGAGTATGGAAAAATCTCATCCAACATGAAAAAGGGTTGGCACTGAGTCTAGTGGATCTCATCTAACATGAAAAAGGGTTGGCACTGAGAACAAATGAAAAATCTCATCCAGCATGAAAAAGGGTTGGCACTGAGTTTGGTGGATCTCATCTAGCATGAAAAAGGGATGGCACTGAGACAGGGGTGCACATGATCAGGTATTGATGCATTGCAGGTAGTGGATGTCTTGGGGACATGTTGTAGCTATTGAGAGCTACCCATAGACCTTGGATGCATGGGGTGAAGTCATGTTTCACTATGGATATCCTATGTGGATATGGTGTTGCTACATGTAGACTAGTCTGCAAGACTATGTGAGTCTTGCCCATGCCATGTGAGATGGATGGATGTGTTTGAGACCACTACATGAAGAACATCTTAGTTAATACCTCCCTAGCTAAGAGGGAGTGTTGATGTTTTGGTAGGTGCGGGAGGTATTAACCTCCACGTGTAACCAATGACTTAGAATAGAATATTCCGGAAGCAAGTGAACCATTAAACAGATGTGTGGAAACCCTATAAGACAAGTTGTCCTAGCAGAATAATAATAGAATATTATCTTTCAGAAATACAAGTCGGCTCCACAGGAAAAATATAAACATAAAATATAATTACCAGAAAGTCAGTTCGACCTAGCCAGAAAAGTCATTGGACAGATTAATATAAATAGAGGACGTTTTAGCTCATTTGGACAGCCAGAAAGTGTGCAAGTCTTGTGGAGTGTTGTAGTTGCAGCTGTAAGGAGGAAAAAGGGGATATGGTCATCTCTTGGCTCTTGGTATCTCTCTAGCGTTATTCTGGTGATTTTCTAGCGCTATCTTGGTGATTCTCTAGCGCTATCTTGGTGATTTTCTTGGTGATTCTCTTGGTGGTTCTTGGTGAAACTGTTGGTGATATTCTTGGTGATACCCTTGGTGATATTCTTGATGATACTCTTGGTGATATTCTTGCTAAGTATGGCGCAATTATGAGAGAGTGGTGCAGTTGTAGTTGTTGTAGTTGTGTATGGTAATTTTTTTGTGGATATGGAGACTCTCTCTCTTGTGTGATACCCTTGGAGAAGGAGTGCTCTACTTGTCTTGAGTTGTTGTTGCAGTTAGCATCTAGGGTTTATCTGTTGGTTTTGGAGTAGGCTTGCTGGAATTATTCTAAGTAAAGATTAGGATGCTCAAGGGTGGCCTTATGCCTATGGTTGGGTGACAATGATGTGACATTTTCTATGGTTAAACGAGCATACCAAAATTTCAACATGGTATCAGAGTTGGTTTCCTTCATAACAGTCTAACCACTAGAACAAAGATCCTCAATTTCTCCTAAGTAGGGTGCATCTCTTCCCTGGATCAGATCTGCAAAATTTATGAAGTTGAGAAAAATAGGGTTTCCTCATAAAACCCTAGGTTTGTAGTACCAGTTCCTTCGTGCCAGTTGCAGTGCCAGTTGCAGCACTAGTTGTAGTACCAATTGCAATGAAAGTTTATGTGAAGTATTGGGACTAATTTTAGGTTGTCCTAGTGAGCCTTACCCTAGCGCATCTCCAGTTATCTCTAGACTGCAAGTTGAAGCACCTTGAAATTTTTGGGTTCGTCATTGCTTACCGCTACTATCGGATGGTGTCACTACCTGTCGATGCTGCCGAAGGTATGTACTTATGTATATATTTAAACTGTAACACTATTTTGAGTATGATTTCCGGAGAAGGGATCTCTTAGAATCATAGATCCATAGGGATCTCAGATCGAGCACATTCAGAGGAACAACGCACTCTAGGTTTGATTGTTTTCATATGCCTCTAGTTTTATGGCATTACAAACATCTAGGTTGCATTTTTGATCTATTGAAGTTAACATTATCGTAATAATCTTTGGTCAAATTTGAAGTTACAAACTAACTTTAGTCAAATTATTAGATTGATTAAGGTTGATATTTTAGAGTTTATTTGCATTAAATTCTCTAACTCGGATTTATGTTAAGAAAGTATATTGTCTTAAGTATAGAGGACAGGTTGAAGAGAATACTTGTCATCTTGAGTGAAGGAGACTCAGAAGAAAATCAACAACACTCGTTCTTGAAGATAAGACTCCAGGTTCCATATTTGATTGATTAAATTAATAAGTTTCCAATTTGTACATATCAAGTTTGATAATTGCTATAGTACTAGTTGTGACAACAATCCTTGAAAGGTTCTATTACTACTAGATACAATGAATACTTGGCAACATGTGAGTACTATTGATATAAATGCTTATTGTACTTGTTTGCAAAATGAACTAACATCTCCTCTAGGAGATACTTCTTGTTTTTCTTCCAGGCATGTCATCTTGGTTATTTTATAAATTCCATGAAGGTTACCATGGAAGAATGATTGATCACAACACTAGAAGAGTGTTGTTTCTATTATTGTATTTTTTTATTTTGGCTCTTGTTCGAGGCAGGTCACAAGCAATAGCTCTAAGAAGGAGCTATTGCGATTATTGTTCTCGTTCTTGTTTTATTATTATAAGAGTATTATTCTTGTCCATTGTTTTCCCCTTTGTTGTCCTTGTTCCAGGAAGGTCACAGGTGATAACTCCAAGGGAAGCTATAGTGACGGTTGTAGGAAACAACATACTAGATGGTCTCTAGTTTGAGACATGAAGCAGACATGAATACCTTTCGACATAATAGTGCATGATGTGATGCTTCGAGATAGGAAGTCTCTAGGAGAAGTACATCTCTAGGACATGATCGTACCAGATAGTCGAGATTAAGAGGGAGGCCTATATATCCCTTACTATGATTGATTCATTGTCATATGTTTTATTTATGATGTGACTCAGTTTTCTTTTTAGCAGTAGTCTCATGTCTGGCATGTAATGTTATAAATATGTAGCTTATAGAGCTGCACAACATCTCATGATGGAGCCTGTCTAACATGCTTGGAGTAGCACGCTCCTTATAGTATGTTCTGGTAGTGATGGAAAGCATATATATAGTTGCCACATGTATTAGTATGTGGATGAGTGTTGAGCAGACGTGTGGTCAAAGATAATAAAAACTTATGTGTGGTTGCATGACTATGAGTACTATGTCATCATACTTAAGAAATTCTTATTGCTTTATGCCTTGACTAATTTCATGATTATGGAATGTTGCTAAATATTGGACTGAATTTGACTTGTAGGTAAGACCTACAAGAAGAGGATGACGAGACTTGTTTTGGAGGACAAGTAATGAAGTCAACAGATTGAAGATCCAGTTGATATTTAGTGCTTGAGAGGGAGTCAGACGTTCTGTTCCAGAGGGAGATGGGTACTACAATAAGGAGCAGGAGGCTCTACCGGATGTAGGAAGCAGTCATGTGTGGCTCTCGGTACAGCTGAAGATGAGTTTTTGGTAGGATGTGAAGTAGTAGTGTGGCTTCGAGACAGGTCGAAGCATATCAAGATCAAATACTACTATATCAGGGATATGGTACAAAGGGGAGTAGTGAGGCTTCAGTTCGTAACTATTGAGGATCAGGTTGTGGTCGTGTTCACCAAGCCATTATCGAGGATGAAGTTTGAGTACTCGAGGGACAAGCACTTGAGTACTTGGTGTGGTCGCTCTTCAGAGGAAGTGACAAGTGGAACTCATCCAACATGAAAAATGATTGGCATTCAGTATGGAAAAATCTCATCCAGCATGAAAAATTGTTGGCACTGAGTCTGGTGGGTCTCATCCAGCATGAAAAAGGGTTGGCATTGAGTCTGGTGGGTCTCATCCAGTATGAAAAAGGGATGGCATTGAGTCTGATGGATCTCATCCAACATGAAAAAGGGATGGCACTAAGACATGGGTGCACATGATCAAGTATTGATGCATTGTGGGTAGTGGATGTCTTGGGGACATGTTGTAGCTATTAAGAGCTACCCATAGACCTTGGATGCATGGGGTGAAGTCATGTTGCACTATGTATATCCTATGTGGATATGGTGATGTTACATGTAGACTAGTCTGCTAGACTATGCGAGTCTTGTCCATGCCATGTGAGATGGATGGATGTGTTTGAGACCACTACATGAAGAACATATTAGTTAATACCTCCCTAGCTAGGAGGGACTATTGATGTTTTGGTAGGTACGAGAGGTATTAACCTCCATGTGTAACCAATGACTTAGAATAGAATATTCCAAAAGCAATTGAAGCATTAAACAGATGTGTGGAAACCATAAAAGATAAGTCATCCTAGCAGAATAATAATAGAATATTATCTTCCAGAAATACAAGTCGTCTCCACAGGAAAAAGATAAACAGAAAATATAATTACCAGAAATTCAGGTCGGCCCAGCCAGAAAAGTCACTGGATAGATTAATATAAATAGAGGACATTTTATCTCATTTGGACAATCAGAAAGTGTGCAAGTCTTGTGGAGAGTTGCAGTTGCAGCTACAACCACAACAACAAGGAGAAATAAGGGTGTATGGTCATCTCTCGGGTCTTGGTCTCTCTCTAGCGCTATTTTGGTGATTATCTTGGTGATTCTCTAGTGCTATCTTATTGATTCTCTTGGTGATTCTCTTGGTTATTCTCTTAGTGGTTCTTGGCGAAACTCTTGGTGATTTTATTGGTGATACTCTTGGTGATACTCTTGGTAATATTCTTGCTAAGTATGGTGCAAGTATGAGAGAGTAGTGCAGTTGCAGTTGCTACAGTTATGTGTGGTACTTGTTTTGTATATATGGAGACTCTCTCTCTTATGCGCTACCCTTGGAGAAGGAGCGCTCTACTTGTCTTGAGTTGTTACTGCAGTTATCAGCTAGGGTTTATCTCTTGGTTCTGCAGTAGGCTTGCCAGAATTATTCTAAGTAAAGGTTAGGATGCTCGGGGGTGGCCTTGTGCTATGGTTGGGTGACAATGATGTGATATTATCTATGGTTAAACGAGCATACCAAAATTTCGACATGCAAACCAGTTAACACTCCTATGCAAACTAGTCGCAAGTTGAGCAAAGATGACGATTCAAAGTCTACAGATCAGAGACACTACAGGTCAATGATTGGCAACTTACTTTATGAGACAACATCCAAACCAGATGTAATGTAGGTAGTTGAACAGGTGGCACAATTTTAAGAAGCACCAAAGGAATAATATGTTCTAACAATGAAGATGATTTTCATATATTTCAAGGGCGCATAAGAGTTTGGATTATGGTATCCAAAAGGAAATGATCTATCACTTATTACCTACACAGATGCAGAATGGGCAGGTTGCATTGATGACCGACAAAGCACCAATGGAGCAATATTCTACTTGGGTGAGTGTTTGGTATCTTGGCTAAGCAAGAAATAATTATCAATATCATTATCTACAACCGAAGCAGAGTATATTGCAACAACATCATGTTGTACACAGGTTCTATGGATGAAGCAAACTTTGACAGATATACAGGTTGAGTATGACGAGCCCATTCCCATATATTGTGATAATACAAGTGCTATTAGTATATCAAAGAATCCAGTGATGCACTCTAAGACGAAGAACATTCCAATCAAGTATCACTTTCTACGGGAACAGGTTGCAGAGAAGAACATTAGAGTTGAATATTTGGGAAAAAAGAACAGGTTGTAGATATCTTCACAAAACCGCTTCCAAAGGAAGCTTTTGAGTATCTTCGCCAGAGACTCGGAGTAATTTATACTCCAAAATGAATGTTTTTGAATGCTTATATTATATGTTTTAGATTTACATGAGGAAGTACCATCAAGAGGAAAATTCAGGTTGGGGGAGAAGGTTCAGGAAGAGTTCAGTTAGAGGGAGCATCCCCAAGGACAGTTCAGTTAGGGGGAGCAACCCCAGACGAGAAGTTACCTTTTCAATTGATTCCAAAGGGGGAGAGATTCACCAGATGAAGGACAGAGAGTTAGATGCTTGGAGAGAGAGCACAAAGGCATGTTTCCAGGGGGAGCGATGGTCACAAGGAGAGCATAAGTGATATGAATTTAGTGTTGCATCAGAGTGTTTCCATCAATGCCAAAGGGGGAGATTGTTGATTAATTGGGTTGGTTTTTATTGATGTCAACCCTTGAAGCAAGTGAAAATTCTGGTAGCCCAACAATATGGTTAAGGGATCTAATTTTGTTTGATGTATAATGGTATGAAGGTTAGTATATTTGCAGGTAAAACTATTCCAGATGGATATTACATGTCATGCCATTTCCGGTGATATCTGTAACGCCACATAACTCCTCACGATTAGAGAGTTATTGTCTTTTGAATTTGGAGAACCCTCAAGAGTTATCTAGAAGGTCAAAGAAGTCAAATTATTCTAGAATCTCCTAGAAGAAGTTGACTAGTCAAGTGAGTGAAACTAGGAGTTAATCATGGGTTAATTTGTTTCAATAAGAAAATAATTAAAACTGAATTAGTTGCAACTAGAAGTGGAGAATTTACTATTTGTATAAAAGTGGGTTAGAAGGGGGCAAGTGGTTAGAAGTGGGTTAGCCCTAAAAGAAGGAAATTGGGTTAAGTTGGTTAGAAGGTAACCCCTTGAGGAAGCTACATGGAAGTATAAATAAGAGAGAAAGGCTCTCCTATTAGCACCTATAGAGCACATTGAATATCTATTATTGTGTAATGTTTATTGAAGGTACTCATTGATACATCTGAAGTTGCACAAGTTTGAGGTAGCATGAAGGGTTGACGACAAAAGTTTTGGAGTTTTAGAAATACTGAAAAACCCTAGTTTCTGAGATGTACATGGGTTAACAGTATAATAGAGTGCGTACATACACGAGCTAATGGTATAATAGGGTGCGTACATACGTGAGCTAATAGTATAATAGGGTGTGTACATACACGAGCTAACCGTATAATAGGGTGTGTACATGAGGGTAAAGCCATAAAAACTTGAGAAAATGAAGATGTGAGGTCTCTAGAGTCTGAAAGCAAGCTCCCAGGAAGGTCTATAGTGATCAGGTACATCAAATCTATCTACTAGTTCAAAAGGTATGTCTTATTTCTACGAGTAGTTGGATTTTGTTGTCTACATGAGAAATGGTTATGGGGGTTTGAGGATTTTCCCTAAAGATATTATTGGTTGCATGGGACTTTTTGTATAAGTCACATATACAGAAATACAATGCTGGTATAATCAATATTTATCATTGATACATCTTGTTAGTGTTGAGGCACATCTTGTATTTCTTGGCATATGGTTAAGGGTTTTTGTGGTACATGGTTGAGAGCTTGTATTTGTGAAGTGGTTGATGTATTGATAGGTTGCATATCAGTAAGGGTTTGATGTCTAGTCCATGTGAGGGCTATTATACTTGTTCATGATTATACTTGTATGGCACATGACTAGAGAGATATAGATACACTTGGTTAAGGGATATGTATGAGGATATATACACATGGCATAACTACAAGTTGGACACAATGAGATGTTGTAGGTTGAGTTGAAAAGAAGCAACAGAGTGTCTGAGTTTCAACAAAAGTGAAAAACCCTAACTTTTAGAGGGCATACACAGGCTGCAATATAGACAGGTCGTGTACATACGCGGGCTGCAGTACAGATAGAGCGCATACATACACATGCTGCAACACAGATAGGTCACGTACATGTTGGGGTTTTGATTGGTACAGGCTGAGTACAGGTACATGTTGGTTTTAGGACAGTGGCACTAGTTGGTTATAGGTTGTTGGCTCAGATTGGTACAAGTTTACAACAATATATCTCACAGTGACAGTGTGACAGTGGTTTCATCATCTTACTTATATTTCATGGTGATAGGACGAGACCAGGATAGGTGGTTGTAGCCGAAGAACATAGGGGGTTGTAGCCTCCTTCTGGTTATAGCTATAGAATTAGTTGGAGCTTCCCTCAGGTTGTAGATTGAAAATATAGGGGGTCAGAGCCTCCTTCCAGTTGCAGCTGGAGAACAAAGGAAGTCGGTGCTTCCAATGAATGTAATTCTTAAAGACATATAAGAAAAATCATTCCGTGGTTTTCTCCCGCATTGGGTTTCCATGTAAAAATATTGGTGTATTGTGCATGTGTGTGATTCTTCATTGTTTATGGTTTATTTAATCTACACTTATTGGATGATAATGTTACATTGATCATAAAGATAAATAACACTTTCATACAGTGGTAAAAAATATTAAATTTCTCTATTACTGATTCACCCCCCTCTCAGTAACCCAACAGAGATACTTTCAGCAGTAAAAAAGAAGCAATTATTCCTCGAGTACCACCCAGTAAAAGATCAACCAACATAAAAGGAGACACAAGAAAACTCGACCGAGGATTCGAAAACTCAATAAAAAATTGTGGTAACTCAAACACCACAGAAAGCGAGTACCTCTAAAAAGACAATAAAAATGGGATTTAACCACACCCCCCTATACAAGGGAGATGAGGACCCAAAAAGACACTGGTTCATGTGTGAAAATTTTTAGGATGCCGCAGACATCACAGATGAAGATAAGCCGATGGCACAATTCAGAGCTACCCTCCGACACTGTTCCCTGACATGGTTTATGAACTTTACAGAAAATTAAAACCGATAAAAGTCGGATATAAAAGATAGTTTTCTAGCGTTTTTCAAAGTCCAAGATGTCACACACTTGGCTGCACAAAAGTTAAAAGAAATAAAACAGTGACCAGGAGAGTCAGTACGAGAGTATGATAAAAGATTCAAAGATCTCTTGATCCAAATCCCGACAACTATCGACCAAAGCTTGTTAGTTCAGTGGTACGTAGTTGGTCTACTGCAATGGATCTGCTTGCCACTACACTTATATGAAATAACCACCTGCGAAGATGCATTAGAAAAAGCACAGTGCGTCGAGTTGGATGACGACGGCCCGTCGACTGCTTTATTGAATGAAAGACTCGAAGAAAAAATAGAGCACTTACAACAAACGATAAAGAATCTTTCCATAAGGAGAAATGAACTTTGGTGCACTTCATGCTGTGAAGAAAGACATATGAAGGAAATGTGTAGCCTCAACGATCAACCACCAACAACAATAGACGCACACATAGTACAAGCTCATAAATATTGTAACATATGCGAGTGTTTGACTGATCATAATGTACAAGATTGTCCACATAATTTGAAAAACACTAAGTGGTGCCATATCTACGAAGATTCTAATCGCAAAACATCAGAATGCCATTTAAATACACGGAATCAAGACAGTGTACGAACAGTCTATCACACAGAATCCATCGACCAAGCTAACAATTACGGTCGAAGAGACAACTACTATGGTTGAGGTCGAGGTCGAGGAGGTCCCGATCAATTTGGTGGTTGAGTTCGAGGTTGAGGATGACCATACAACTACAATTGTTGGAAAGATGACCACATCAGTTCAGATTGCCCAATGAAAGACATAATCGACTTGAAATTTTGCAATATATGTAGTGTTGGTGACCACTCATTAGAAGATTTCTCAATAGTACTCGACAAAATTATGACTAGAAAAAATGTAAATCTTCAACATGCAGTATCCAAAGAAGAAGTGTTGAATTCAAAGATTTTAAATATCATCACAAGATCTGGTGCAGGACGAGATATTAACAATACCACCTTACACAACCAATAGAAGGAAGGATAGTTTATTTCCAAATACTGATAAAGAAGAACAAATTATGAAAAGAAGCTATTAGATTCTTTAAGCAAAGCACTGGAAGACAGAATTAAGATATTATACAAGAATTCCTACAACTATTAGAGGAAAAATAGTCAGTAGGTCGACTGCTAGAACTGCTAAATATATTAAAAGAATAAAAAGAAGGACAAAGGCCATCAAAGGATGTCAGACAACTCTCATATAGGCATAAAGATTATGATCCACAAGTCGACCTAGAAATCAATGAAGTATTAATCAAACAAGTAGTTGTTGATTTTCGATCTCAAGTCAATATATTACCTCTGTAAACTTGGATAAGACTAGGTCGACCTGCTTTAGCACCAACTCTGAACTATCTCAAACTGGCGGATCAAAGATTGATAGAGCCCATTGGTATACTCAGAAATGTTGAAACTCAAATAATGGGTATTCCGACTCAACTTGACTCTAAAGTTGTCGACCTAGTCGAGGGGATGCTAACATATGCAACACTTGTCGGTCGTGTTATCACTCCAAGAAACTCTTTGGGGTTGTAGGCCAAAGATGCTTGGTAACTTAAAATATGAATAGGTTTATGATTATGTTGGGATAAAATGGGATAACTGACCTACTAGATCATATCAAGACAGTCAAAGAATATATAATCGGATGAGACAGTGCTTTCAAGAATCAATGATCAGATGGATATCATAACAGTGGATGAAGAATACTATACTTACTAACCAGATCACACATGTGATGGGTCGGATAAGATAGTACAGGTATCACTATTAAATCAAGCTTATGAGTTGACCAATGAGATGGCAGTCACTGGCAACTAAGACAAACTTGAATCAAGGTGAAGATTACTATTAAATCAAGCTATGAACTGACTAATCAGATGACAGTCATATTGTCGTTAAGATAACTTGAATAAAAGCATAGAAGAAGTAAGAAATGACAATCTGATATTAATAGAGAAAGAAGATTGTGATCTGTATTACATATCTATGATAGTCTATTACAAAGCAACATGTGATTGTATCCATAATTAAAACCTCAGTCCTACGACTGAACCTCCCCTTTGTTCCTCTCATATCTTTAGCTTTATAGCTTTACAATAAAATATTCAGATCCTATAAAAATGGATCAGATTTGCCAAAGATAGAAAGTCAAAACAACTTTTACAAAAGAGAGGAAGTGATCCTCAAAATGAGGTCAACTCCTCATTTCATGGTCTTCAGATCATGTAGAACC
>SNQJ01S0015113.1:91063-152214 GCA_010110895.2 Picea sitchensis | reverse complement strand
GCTTCCCTAGGAGTAAGCCTAGACGGAAGAAGTACCTGCCAAGGTGACAGTGCGGGCAGGGACTTAGACATTGTGTCTCCGAGGGCACACTAAGTGAGCCGGACTTAGCTCACGTTTGCAAGTGTGCATAAGGGCGACAACACCCCCCATAGGGATTTTGTAAAGAGAACAATTGTTTTGATTTCTTGGAATGAAATAAAGCGATTGCTATTCTGTCTCATCTGTGTTCATATGCAACTTGGTATTTTTGATTTTGATCTCCGCATTTTCTTTTATAATCTGATATATTCAAAAAATTGTATAAAAAATGTTATATTTTTGCAACATTCTTTTATTCAAAAAAATCAGCCTAAGCCCTTGTAATTAATACTTGTGGATTGGGAAACACTTTTTGAGGCTATAAACATAGGGTAACATTCCCGACTATCTTGCCTCAGCCAAACAAGATCCGAAAATGCTTGAGTAAGATAATTTCATATATTTTACTCAACACACTGGAAGCCTGATATACAACGGCTTGAAGATCAAGGTTCATTTCCACATCCAACAGGGATCCACCATTTTTAGAGAATTTTGGATCAAATCTGACCCTTCCATCACACTCAAAAGGCTTGAAAACCCTAAGATCGACTTCCCATTCATCGATTTTGAGCAAAGTTGTCCTAAGAGGCAATTTTTGTTTTTTCTCAAGGAGCCGTGTGACACCCCAACTCACACTTTAGTTTGGCGGAAGGTGAATTTTGGTGGTTTCTCTAAGTTTGGCAACAATTCCACTAAATTTTACAGATTATTTAAATTTATTTGTAGGTTTCTACAATTGACAGTTTCACTAAGTTTGGTGGCAGTTCCATTAAATTTGGTGGAGTTTTTAAATTTATCTGGAGGTCTCTACAGTTGGCAGTTTCCCTAATTTTGGTGTTAGTTTTACAAAATTTTGTGGAAGTTGAATTTTGAATTTCTACCCTCTCTCCATTGGCAGGTTGGGTTTTGAAGACAAACTTTGCAGGCTCATATCTTGGGATTCTAACCTCCTTTTATCGATCAATTTTTTATTTTGGGCCAATTTTTTGTGCTCTCCGCAATGGTGCATACATTTTATTTTATTTTGGTGCATGTATTTTCTAGAATTTGAAGTTCTCATTTTGAGAACTTCAAAGGCTCATATCTTTTGCATATGACCTCAGATTGAGGTGATTGTTTTGTGAAAGTGCATGATTTTTCATGTACATCATAGTGGTGCTATTTATTTCACTTAACTGTGACAAAATAATACTTTCAACACATACTCAATTTTTGAGGATTTGTAAAGGCATTAAAGTAAAGTCCACTCAGTGTTCTCTTGATAGTGGCAATTGTAACCACACTAAATATAAAGTGCCGAATCATTTTGCTTGAGTGATTCGTTGGGGGGGGGGGTTCTCTTGGTGTGATTGTGCTTGTGCATCTCTTTCTACTCGTGCTCATTTTTACTTCACAAATGGGTAACTTTAAATTTCCATTTCTAACACCATACAACTACAACAAATGGCATCAAATGCATGGAATGCCTTAATGCAACAATGATATGCACCTTATGTTGAACACGAGGTAATTGAAGTCAAAGATGCTAAGGAAAAGGTACTCTAGAAGATAGAACAAAAAAAATCTCTTGGTTTTCTTAAAAGTCTAGTTTCCCTTGATATAATATTTCAACTTGATGGATGTACAAATTCACATGATGCACGGGAAAAATTTAAAACTCTCTCTGGGACAACTGATGAAGTTAGGGGATATCAACTTGATAATGAACTAATGAGTCTTGATCCTAAGTATTTTGACATCATCCATGATTATGTAACACAGGTTAATGACATAAGAGCCCAATTTAAATCACGTGGAGAAGAGAAAAAGGACATAAAAATTGTCCTAAATACTCTCTCTAAACTTGGACCTGAATATGCTGCATTTGTTTCTAGCTTTTACACTCATAGGTTGAATATGGGATCTGCATATACAATGCCTTCTTTTGATTCCTTTTTCAGAAACGTTAATGCATGAGCAAGGGAACCTTCTTCCCATGGGTCTCCTTAAGCCATATCAGTCTCAGGATTTGTTGGATGGTCAACCGAAGGGATATAAAGAGTCAGGGGAACCTAACAAGAAACAAAAAAAGTCCATAAAGAAGTCACAGAAAGATCAGGCACGATCATTTTCTACCCCAAAAGTAGACTCTATCTCCTCTTCCTCCAAGGGGAGTCATCATAAGAAGGATAGGCCAACTTGTAGTTACTGCAAGAAGGTTGGTCACAAGGAACATTCTTGTAATAAGAACTAGATCAATGAGCTAAAGAATCGTCTAAAAAAGAAAAACATTAATCTACCTTTTTCATAGCAATCTTCTACTCCCTTTTCCAAATCAAGAAAAGGGAAAGCAATTGCATTTGTTTCTACTATAGATTCTTCTTAGCAGTGGATTCTTGACTCGGATGCATCACATCACATGGGTTCTGTTAGAGAACAATTTTCCTTGTTAGAGCCTTGTTTTGTGCCCCACATTCTCATTGGGGATGTCTCTCTTGTAGATGTCTCTCTTGTAGATGTCATCGTGAAAGTTTTTGTTGATGCTGGCACTGGTGCTTTTGAGGATGTCCTCTATGTGCCTAATATGTCACCCGACCTTCTCTCCATCTATTAGATTGCCTAGAATGGAATAAAATTGAGTTCAATCTAGATTCCATCACCATTAGGGATCTTGAAGACAATGAACTTCTTGTAGTTGGTAAGGTTGATCACGAGTCTCACCAATATGCTTTCTCTCATTTTGTACTTGATTCCCATTCTACTGCTTTTCTCACCCATTCAAATTCTATGAGAAAGCTATGACATGAGTGGTTTTTCGATCTCAACTTCCGCTATCCTTGATAGCTCAACATGTAGGATATGATCACAAGTATTCATCAGATCAATTTCTTAGATGGAGTTTGTTTGGGTTGTGCCTTTGTAAAACATCCCAAGGAAACGTTTGACAAAGAGAGAGCTTGGAGGGCTTCAAAATTCCTAGAGACGGTTCACAATGATGTGGCGGGTCCATTTCCATCCTTGTATTTCAACAAGGCTCAATAATTGCTCTAGATACACCTGGGTCTACTTTCTTTAGCAGAAAGGAGAAGCTTTTGATAGATTCTAGGAGTTCAAGGCTCACATAGAGGAATAATCTGGGAAGTACGTCAAATTTCTCTGCACAGAAAATGGCAGAGAATATGTGAACCATCACTTTGAACAATTTTTCAATCTTGAAAGGATAGGTCTTCAACATACTATCGACTATACACCTCAACGGAATGATCGATGTGGCAGAAAGGAAAAATAGGTCCCTTAAAGAGATGGTTGGTTGCATGATGCACACACGCTCCTTTGCACATGAGTATTGGGCAGAAGTTATCAACTATGTTGCTCACATTCAAAATAGAGTTCTACATGAGGTATTGAAGTGTATCACTCCCTCTGAATCTTGGCGTGGTAGGAAACCTATTGTGTGGTACTTCAGAGTTTTTGGCTCCCCAACTTGAGCACACATTACTTTGGAGAAGCGCAAGGCCTTAGAACCTTAGAGTAAACCCTACATCTTTTTTGGTTATCTTAATGGTGTTGAAGGATATCAAATCTTGGATCATGAGACACATGAGCTCTTCAGTAAGCATAGTGTGCAATTTGAGGAAATCTCTCCTAGATCATCCTCTCATCTTCCTTCCTCCACAATGGATTTAGATTGTGAATGAGAGGATTTTCCTCCAGTTTCCTCTACTAGTAGAGTTTATCATGAGGTTTCATCATCCTCTTCATAGAGTTCAGATTCTGAGGATGAGGATTCTCCTCCCCCATCCCTTACCATGTCTTGTCGAGCTCGTCAGACACTTGAGTATGCATACACTCTTGTTGAGGATCCTTTAGATACTCAAAGGAACCAATCACAACATCAAGATATTCCAAATTCCTACATTGCAATAGATTCAGATCCACAGTCCTTTCATGAAGCATTAGGTATTGCTAAGTGGGATTCAACAATGGAGGAAGATTGCAACTTGTTGATTCATAAAAAACTTGGGATCTTGTTCTACTTCCTAAGGGAAGAAAACTGGTTCAATGTAAGTGGATCTATCGGATCAAATTTGTAGCGGATGAACTATTTGACAAGTTCAAAGCACGACTTGTGGCTAAAGGTTTTTCTCAGATTCATACTATTGACTACATTGAGACCTTTTCCCCCATTTCCAAATTGAACTCCAATTGGTTAATACTTTCTATTTTTGTGGTTCAAGGTTGGGTTGTACATTAGATGAATGTGAAGAGTGCATTTCTTCATAAGGATATACATGAGGAGATTTACATAGAGTAGCCACATGGATTTGTTAAGGAATCCTCACTGGTTTGTAGATTTCAGAAGTCTCTTTATGGTCTCAAATAGGCCCCACGTGCTTGGTATGCCAAGATGGATTCCTTTCTTCTCTGAGTTGGGTTCTCTAGATTCTAGTAAGATATGGATGCCTACATCTTGAGATATGATGATGCTCTTCTATTCTTGGCTCTGTATGTTGATGACTTGGTTGTCACTAGGAGCACCTCATCCATCATTGCAAGCATTAAAACGACTTTGCATGACAGGTTTTCCATGACCTACTTGGGTCTCTTGCACCTCTTTCTCAGGATTGAGATCACTCAGTCCTCTTATGGGATCTCTCTTGTGCATCCCAAGTATGCTCTTGATATTTTGGCTCATTTTCACATGGATGATTGTAAGCCTACACTGACTCCCTTTCTTTCTGGAGTCAAGCTTGAGGAGAAGTGTTCCACACTACTAGTTGATGCCACTTTTTATCATCAACTTGTTGGAAGCCTCATCTACTTGACTCATACTCTCCCCAAAATTTAATTTGTAATTGACATTGTTTCGTTCTTCAAAACATAGTTGCATGATCTTCACTAGAAGGCTACCAAATGCATTATGCACTACATACATGGCACTCACATGTACATGATTCACTATGCAGTGGGCACAAGTTCATATTTGATTGGATACATGGATTTTGATTGGGCTGGTGATCTTGATGATCACAAGTCTACATTTGGATACAATTTTCACCTTGGTTATGGTCCCATTTGTTGGAAGAGAAATAAGCAACACGCCATTGCTCTTTCTTTGATGGAGGCTAAGTATCGAGGAACTATTAATGTTGCCACTTAGTCTATTTGGCTTCTAAATATACTCACTGAACTTGGAATCACTTTTTAGAAGCCGTCAATCATCTACTGTGACAACTAGAGTGCCATCCAAATCTCAAAGAACCCGATTCATCATAAACAAACCAAACACAGCAAGATCCACATGCATTTTCTCAGGGAGTTGATTAAGGAGTAGGCCATTTATTTGCACTATTGTCCTACAATAGAGTAGGTTGCAAACATATTCACCAAACCCTTCACAGAGAGAAAGTATATCCATCTTTGATCTCTCTTGTGGGTGCAGGCCATTTCTTCTGGGGGGTCACTTAACCCTTCTTGCTTCATCCTATCATGGGGGGGACTTTTTTCTCACTAGGTTTTCTCCTTTCTTTTCTGTTTGAGGGGATATTTCGTACATGGGTACCTCATAAAGCCTTGTAGCCAGGACAAATCCTTGCACCTTTGTTTACATTTCCCCTTAAGTTTCACTTAAGGAGGGTTATTAATGTGAATATGGTTCTTTAGCTATCTAGTTCTTTCTTAGCTAGTTCTCTGCTTTAGCTCTCTTCACCCCAGGTTAAGTTTACTTAAGGACTTTTTCACTTTATCCCATATTGGTTGTGTTTTTATTCTCTTAGGTAGTAAATCCTATATGTACTCACCCATCACTCTCATATGAGCATCTTTTTTTTTTTATGCTTTGCATTCTCTTGAGTAGAATACAATTTATTCTTGCTCATTTCTGATTTCTAGATTTTGTTTCCTTCATTCATTTGCATTCTTGGGTGGCTTTTCATCTAAATCTTACAGAAATAAAGGATTCTTCCTTGGGATTGGTAGACACACCCATGATGGATAGATAAGGAAATCACAAAAACCCCAACTTGGCAAGAGCTCAACTAGGGAAAGGGAATCTTATCTCAAGGCCTCAGCCAAGACGATTGCAAGAGCGATTTCAAAATAGAAGGCTCATGCTTAATGTCTTGCAATGATTCCTTGAGTGCGATACGACATAGTGATATTACTTCAACTCAAATTTAAGAGGCCATTACTAAGGATTTACCAACAACAACGACGACTAACATAAACCCTAGCCGCAGAAGAAGGTGAGGCCCAACTGCTTCATATCTTTGATCTTTTTTGTTGTCTTTTATAATTAAAATGTTAATTCCATTCAAGAAATGTTATTTTTATTATGCTCTCAATTCTAATATCAACTAGAAATAGTTCATTAATGAAAGGACCTCACCTTTTTTATTATTCACAGTGGGCACAATTTTTTGAGTTCGTTTGGATGTTGCAGCCCCTTGGATTGTTGTTTTCTTCACATGTTGAAAACTGACATAATGGGGTTCTGCTCCTAGAAACTAGAGGGATTCATAGATTTCTTTGGGGAGACTTGTTCTATTGGATCTTTGGATAGTACTTGGCAATGTGCCCATACTCATGACAAGAGTTACATTTGAATGGAATCCACTCATAATCTAGGAATCACTTGTTGATGGCTCCGTCTGTCCATATTTATTTGTGGTGCCTCTAGGAAGCCCTTCTCCAAATTCACTTCCACACATATTCTAGAACAAGATTACAAGTTACATTTTAGTTCTACTTGATCAGTGAATCATCCTAGCTTGTTGCCTATGTCTCTAAGGGAGATTTCATCCCAAAATATTTTGCATATTTTTTGTGTCTTGCTCATGTCTCTTGCATCTTATTTATGTATTTTTTTAGTCTTTTTTGCATCTTTTTACATTACCTTAAGTCAATTTAGCATCATAATTGTGTCTTATGGTGTCACAAGTGTGTCATATTCATTTAAATTGTGACTAACTTGCATCATGCTAATGTCACAAGAGTGTTGTATTGACATCACAAGAGTGTCATTTTAGCATTGAAATTGTAACGTAATGATTATCATTGACAATTTGTCTATCAATTCTACTTGATCAATGAATCATCCCAACTTGTTGCTTATGTCTCTGAGGGAGCTTTCATCCCAAAACATTTTGCATCCTTTTTGTGTCTCTTACATCTTATTTCTGTCTTTTTTAGTCTTTTTTGCATCTTTTTACATTACCCTAAGTCAATTTAGCATCATAATTACATCTTATGGCATTAAAAGTATGTCATATTCATTTAAATTGTGACTAACTTACATCATGTTAATGCCACAAGCTTGTTGTATTGACATCATAAGTGTGTCGTTTTAGCATCAAAATTGTGATGCAATTATTATTAATGAATTATTTATTTTTATTAATTTGATTATTATTGATTATTTAATTGATTATTATTGTTAATTTAAATATGATCAATTATTTAATTATCATGATAATTTTAATTATAATGATAAACCATTTTTTATTATTATTTTATTTGTAATTACTATTTTATAATATTTAAATATTGATGAGATTGATGATTAGTATAAGTCAATTTTAGAGCATACTAATCATGAGAGAAATAACCATTTATATTTTTTTTGACATGATATACACCCTAGAGAAACCTCTCGGGCACACCCTCATTCCAAGGATGGTACCCAAAGTAAACTAGATTCTTCAAGGCATAAGGCTAGGTCCCAAATGCTCATGCGAACCCTAAGAATTTTCAACATATATTTCATGAATAGTTCAATAGCTGGCTCACCAACTATTACCTTGCAAAGATTCCAACAATTAACTCACTCATGTCTCATTGAGTATTTGAACCTAGGTGGGGAGAGTGAAATACCTACTGCCATACTGATCAATTTATTGCTCCTCAATAAGAAAAACCATATATATATAAACGTAATTATGAAATTTTACCCCACTAATGTTCAATCAACTTTACACCATCAGAACAAAAAACCATGCATCCATAAATACAATTACAAAATTTTACTTCACTAACATTCAATTAATTTCATGCCATGGAAGCAAAACACCATGTATTTTTTTCCAGGAAAAAGATTCTTTATATTCCAAGTATGAAATCAGAATATAGATATGACAACCTTAAAAGGCTCATATAAGGATATACAATATTTGACATGTCTTGTACTAACCTATTCTCTAACCTATTACTACTAATTACAAACTTCTTCAACTCCTCTAGGGAATCATTTAAAAACATATTTGAACAAAAATCCATATATCCCTAATGCCTTAAACAACTTGGCAATGATCCTACATAAATCATAATTAAAACTTCATACATATCCTGCATTAGAAAATGGATCTTTCAGAATTTGAGATTTTTTCCCCTCCTCCGGATTCTTGTTCAGATAGGAACCCCTCCTACTTAAATTAAGCTAAAAGTCATGTGTGTATATATATATATATATATATATATATATATATATATATATATATTTCACGTGGTTCATGGCACCGGATATTGGTGCTCGCTAACTCCATGAACACCCCCCCCGAATTCCGCGAGAGAACATAGGGAGGCCGAGTATTTTCAGAATATTGGGGGTTAAACAATAAGAGCATCTTATAGACCCATTTAAGGGCACATCATGTCACTCACAAGGAATTGAACTTGGGTGGGGAGGGTAACAATAATTCCTCCCAACCACCCAAGCTACATCCAATGGACTAAAAGTCATGTATATATAAATGCAATGATGAAATTTTAAATTAAATCGTAAAATAACCATGTAGTTTTTTCTACCTGTAAACAAGTGGTACACTGCCACCTTCGAGAAATATCAACTTTGTATACAACATCACATGAAACAATATGTACACATAATAGGAAATGAAATGAAATTGACATTAAAATTTGATTGAAATGTTGTGAGTTCCCTCCTCATCTTCGTGCATATACATACAATAAGATAAGATCAATTAAGTTTATCAATGTCTGACAAATGACCATAAAAGTTTGTCAATGGTATTAAAAGATTACATCAAAGAAAGATAACAAGTTAAAAGCACATCAAAATAAATAATTGCAAGCATAATAAATCAATAACTAAAAGCATATATTATTTATTACCCCAAGCTCAACCTTATGAAATCAACAACTTCTACCTCTTCTTTGTCTTCTACCAAGATGGATCTTCATCTTTGTTCATTGTCATTTATGTTCCTTGTGCTCAAACATTAATATTCACGTTGTAGAGGGAATACATACCATGAAAATGTAGTATAGTGGATTCAATTACACTCTGGATTTCATTAAAAAATTCATGATAAATCATACCACCGCTAACATCTAAGATCTATTGTGACCAAGACCATTGGAACTTGATCCTTGCTACATCGAATGCAAGTAAACCATATCTTGGTATGATCTCCCTTTTTTGGTTACACTCTTTATAAGCAATACAAAAAAAATTCAAGTTTTTATGCAACATAAAACATATTGTAGTAAGTAGCAATTAGAATTATAAATGCAACTCTTCATAAAACAAAAAACTTTTTTTTACTCAAAATGTATATCCCAAGGAAGCCTCTCAAGCACTTCCCCTCATTTTGAGGATGGTACCCAGTGTAAAATGGATTATGTAGAAGCTCAAGGCTTTGTTAACAATCTCATAATTCTCATGATATCCAACAAACGACTCATGAAGAGCATCATGTCACAATGTGGGATTTGAACCTAGGCGGGGAGGATAACAAATGTCCTTGCAACCACTTGAGTATATATATATATATATCTGTGTGTGTGTGTGTGTTTTCCAATATTATATAACGATCACAAAGTGTGTAATTACAAGTCATTGGGGGCTTCTTGCTATTGCCATTCATCGACTGCATTTCCTTGACCTTTGCAATCTTGTTGCATGCACATCTATCAAGGTTTGCAAAGTCTGGGAACTCAGTACTTACCATGTTGATTGGGAACTCAGTACTTACCATGTTGATCAAAAGGTTGACTTGAATATTTCAATTGAAAAGGATGAAAAACTTAGCAATGTACGAAATATTTATGAGTTGATGCCAAAGAAAAAACATTTGGAGGATTTAAGCTAAAATTGTTTCTCATTCTATCATTCCTACTTGCACCAATCTGTTGGTGTTAGTTACTATTGAAACTAATATACAAATACTAGTAAAAGTGTTGGTACTCAAGTCTTGAATGTTGTTTCATTGAAAATTTAAATGACTCATGTCTATATATTTATAGCTTCTCACTCGCGGGTTCAAGTCTAGATGACACAAATCCTATACACAAATTTAGGAGGGGCTATGATTAAGATACTTGATTTGTAACCTTATACACATTTGAAACTCTAAGGTTATAGTATACTGGTTTGATGAGTCTTTCGAAAAGATGGATTGAAAAGGGGTCGATGTGCATCTCCAAAGATTTTATGACAATATTAAATTCTTAACTTGCATGCATCTAATACTAGATAAAAGGGAAATTATTTTGATTGATGATACAAATGTTGAAGATTGAGTAGCTTTAGAAGATATCCTTATAGTATTTGACCAAGACAAACCCTAAAGAATGTTATTATATTATATTTATTAAGACGACCCTATTGTGCCTTGTAAAAGTCGTCCCTATTGTGCCTTGACAATTAAATGTAATTTAAGAGGGTAAATTGACAGGTCGACCTATACCTAATTTAAGGAGGCAAGGATACTATTTATAAGGGAGGATAGCGCCTCACTTGTTCGCTCACTTATGAGCTTTGCAGCTATGAAGAAGTGTGCAAGTCTTGGAGAAAGAAGCTACTGCAGCTAGGTGTGACGTTGATGAGGGTTTTGGTCTATCTCTTGGATACATCTTGGTTAAGTGGTGCGCTACCCTTTCCTAGTGAAGGGTTAGAGGAGGATCTTCTGCTTTGTTAGTTCTCTCTTAGAGATAAGCATTGTTCTTGGTTGGATAATCTATATTGAGGAAGTTTGTTGGGTTTTCTTCCCCTGGAGGGTTTCCCAGGATAATCTTTGTGTCTATCTTGTTTCTGTGATTGTCTCTCTTTCAATGATCTTATATATGCAGTTAATGTGCTAAATGATTGTAATAATAAAGAAGAACTGTAACTATTAGTTGCATAAGTAAAATATCAACATGGTTTCAGAGCAGGCCTGAAATAGACCAACTCACAAATTTATAAAGAAGCGGCTAGCCTCAACGCACCCTCTCCAAGATTCAGTTTTCAGTGTTGCAGTTGCTGCAAAATTAGGGTTTCTACATAAACCCTAAGTGTGACATTTTCTCTATTTGAGGAGGACGTTGGAGAAAGTAACCACACCTAGGAACTCACCCTAGGAGGGTGCATCTAGTCCCTAGATCAGAATTCTGAAATTTTAAGTTTGAGAAATTAAGGTTTTCTCATAAAACCCTAAGTTGTAGTTGTAGTTGCAGTACCAATTGCAGTTGCAGTTGCAGTATCAGTTGTAGTTGTAGTGCCAATTCCTTTGTGCCAGTTCCTTCATGTCAGTTGCAGTGCCAACACCATTTGTAGTACCAGTTGCAGTGAAAGTTTTTGTGAGGTGTTGGGACTGATTTTTATTGTCCTAGTATGCCTTACCCTAGAAATTCTCCAGCTACCTTTAGATTACAAGTTGCAACACATTTGAAGTTTTAAAAGTTCATTATTGCTTGCCACTGCTTTCGAATGGTGCCACTACCTGCCGATTCTGTCAGAGGTATTTACTTACACATGTTTAAACTGTATCATTATTTTAAAGGGTACTTGCAGGAGAAAGGATATTTTGTCCAAACAACAATCGTAGATTTAGAAGGATCTCAGATCCAACACATTCAGAGGAACAATACACCCCAGGTTTGATTACTTTGATATGCCTCTACTTGTTACGAAATTATTGTGATCTTATGAATATCTAGGTTGTATTTTGATCTGTTGAAGTTATCATACTAACCATTGGTCAAAATTAAAGTCAAAGTATTAGATTGATTAAGGTTGAGATTATAGAGTTTATTCTCTAACTCAGATTTCTATCAAGAAATCATATTATCTTAGTACAGAGGACATGTTGAAGAGAATACTTTTCATATTGATGAAGGAGACTCAGAAGAAAAATAACACATACATTCTTGAGGACAAGACTTCATGTTCCATGTTTGATTGATTAAATTGATAAGATTCAAATTTTCACATATCAAGTTTGATAACTGCTAAATACTATAGTTGTAATAGAAATATTTGAATTTTATTATTATTGAATACTTGGTAGCATGTGAGCAATATTGAGATAAATGCTTATTGTAATTATTTACTAGATATAACTAAAATATCCTCTAGGAGAAACTTCTTTTGTTCTGTTTCCAGGTTACCATGGAGGAATGATTGATGACAACACTAGAAGAGTGTTGCTCTCATTTCTTATTATTGTATTTCTTACTTTGGCTCTTGTTTCAGGAAGGTCACAAGTGATAGATCTGAAGGAGCTACCGTGACGATTATTCTCGCTATTGTTTTAATTATTATTATAAAGAGTATTATTCTTGTCTATTGTTTCTCCCTTGTTGTTCTTGTTCTGGGCAGGTCACATGTGATAACCCCGAGGGAGATATAGTGACGGTTGCAGGAGGAAACATATTAAATGAGACATGGAGAAAACTATCCAAGTTGTATACATGACCATGTACATCCATGTATTGAATAATAATAATAATAATAATAATAATAATAATAATAATAAGAAGAAGAAGAAGAAGCTGCTTTTGCTAGATACATAACATCCCGTATGGAGACAAATCATGAGGAGCAGAAGGCTCCAAATATGACAGAACAAATCCTTCTAGTGCAGTTGATCACTCTTTAGATCATTAGGAAGAGTTAGTAGAGCTAGAAGGGCCTACTCAGAATCAATGTTGTAACCATGAAGAAACCAACATGGTCCCATGACATTTTGCAGGATGCAAATCCATATAACATTAATGAGCCATATCAGAGGGAGCAAATGGATTCAAAGATTATACAAACTTAGAGGGAGTCAAGCTTCAGAGGGATCACTAAGAATCAGAGTGAGTTTGATATCAGACAGATTCCATGAGTTGAGAAGACTAGATCGTAGCTTCAGAGACTTCTAGGAGATGTGAAATCTCTTGGGAAGATTTCCATGTTTCAATGACAGAGGAGGAAGCCAGTCAGAAGGAATGAGATATAGATTTTGCCTTGAGATCATAAGAGAAGTCAGTGGTGACTTCATAGATTGATTTAGCAGATCAAGTATGTTGCAGATAACAGTAGAAAGATGTAGAAATCCCGATCTGTGTCCAGAGGATTCGCCCAACAAGAGGGAGAAGACTATGACAAGACACTTGCTCTAGTAATAAGAAGAAGTATATACAGAACAACCATTATCCATTAAAATAAGTTGGTATAGTATGGGATTCAGAGGGAACAAATGAATCTGTTATTTTGATAGAGTATAAGGGCTACTCTCAAAGTCCAGAAGCTACAATGAGAATGGAGCAGTCATTCTTAGTTTCAGAAAGAGTAGTTTCCAGTGAAGAGTTCTAGTTCCAGAAGGAACAATTACAGAGAGAGTAGATGACATAGTATCAGACAATAAGATAGATAGTGCTTTGTAGAAAGCACATAGAGCCAACACATGATTGTGCTGATTGAGTTGCAACATAACAATATACCAAGTTGGTACAATGTGATGTGAAAATTTGGTTCGAAGAACACGAGGACATATCTATGTTTTGCGGTGAAAGACATGTTCACCTGATTATGGAAAAACATGTGATGAGGTACCTAAATGGTACAATCGATTATGGACTCAGATATATCTCGGATCGTGAGATAAGATTGCAGGGATACACAAATTCTGATTGGGCAGGCAATGCCACCGACCGAAAAATTACATCCAGATGATGCTTTAGTATGGATCAGCTGTGATCTTGTGACTCAGTGAGAAGTAGACCTGTATGGCACTCAGTTCCGCAGAAGCATAATATGTGGCAACATGGTCAACTTTTGGTGAAGCAGTGTGACTTCAGAATTTGATTGCAAAATGGTTTGATATCGAGTTGAAGGAAACATGTATCTTGTATACCAAAGTTCCATAAAGTTGTCAGTGAACCTAGAGTGTCATGACAAGTCCAAGCATATCGAGATAAAATACCACTATGTTTGGGACATGGTACAGAAGGGAGCATTAAGACTCTAGTATATTGCCACTGACGAATAGGTATCAAATGTGTTGACCAAGCCCCTATCTAGAGTTAAGTTTGATTATTTCAGAGACAAGCTTGGAGTGATTAAAAAATACTTCTCTAGTAGCGGGAAGTGATGAGTTCTCTAGTAACGAGAAGTGATGTGTTCCCCAATAGCGAGAAGTGCTGAGATCCCCAGTAGTAGGAGGTGATGCGATCCCCAATAGAGGGAGGTGATGCGATACCCAGTAGAGAGAGGTGATGTGATCCCCAATAGAGGGAGGTGATGCGATCCCCAGTAGAGGGAAGTGATGAGCTACCCCAACGTAGGTTAGTAACCCCAACACATGCTAGTACACTACCCCGATGTAGGTTGGTATGCTACCCGAGCGTAGGTTGGTAACCCTAATGTAGGCTGGTACACTACCCCATCAGAGGTTGGTAACCCCAACTCAGGCTGGTACGCTACCCCAGTGCAAGTTGGTAACCCCAACATAGGCTGGTACACTACTCCAATGCAGGTTGGTAACCCCAACGCAGGCTGGTATGCTACCCCAACGCAAGTTGGTAACCCCAATGCAGGCTGATACGCTACCCCAACACATGTTGGTAACCCCAACGCATGCTGGTATGCTACCCCAACACAGGTTGATAACCCCAACGTAGGCTGGTACGCTACCCCAACGCAGGCTGGTATGTTATTCCAGTGAAAGTGCATAACTTCCTATGATATATAGATCCATGATTGACAACAAGACAATGACCAAGTATGCAGAAGCGCATAAGCAGTGATGATGACAGTGAAAAGAAGAATACCTTCCTTGCTAAGAGGGAGTGTTGAATATTGAGTAGCTTAAGAAGATATCCTTATTGTATTTGACCAAGACAAACCCTAAAGAATGTTATTATATTATATTTATTAAGACGACCCTATTGTGCCTTTGTAAAAGTCGACCCTATTGTGCCTTGATAATTAAATGTAATTTAAGAGGGTAAATTGACAGGTCGGCCCATACCTAATTTAAGGAGTCTAGAATACTATTTATAAGGGAGGCTAGCACCTCACTTGTTTACTCACTTATGAGATATGTAGCTATGAATAAATGCACAAGTCATGGAGAAAGAAGTTACTGCAGTTAGGTGTGACATTGATGAGGGTTTTGGTCTATCTCTTGGATACATCTTGGTTAAGTGGTGCGCTACCCTTTCCTAGTTAAGGGTTAGAGGAGGATATTCTGCTTTGTTAGTTCTCTCTTGGAGAGAAGTATTCTTCTTGGTTGGCTAATCTATATTGAGAAAGTTTGCTGGGTTTTCTTTCCCTAGAGGGTTTCCCAGGATAATCTTTGTGTCTATCTTGTTTCTGTGATTGTCTCTATTTCAATGATCTTATATATGAAGTTAATGTGCTAAATGATTGTAATAATAAAGAATAACTGTAACTGTTAGGTTCATAAGTAAAATATCAACAACAAATAGGGTCATGATAGAGAAAATCCATCAACAACAGATGACAAAACCCAAACCGATAATTCTCCCTTCACCTATTTTAGTAGCTAGTGTTATTGGGGACATATCATTTTTATTTGTCTTCCACAAGTTGTTAGCCAACATGAGTAATTGGTAGAATATATTAGCTCTTCTATCATGGTGGACATATATGTGTTGACCGATGTCATGTGCTACTTGAATACGTTTTTCTTAAACACAACCATTGGAAGTATGAAAGAGCTTCAAGTGAAAATTGTGAATTTTGGATCACAAAGTCACCATGTTTGATTTGATGTATCAGTTTCTTACAACATTTATTCCCAAACCTTGACAATTGTGTTAGCCAAGGAAGTCAAACAATTGCAAGAAATACAAAGTACAAAAAACATGGTAGCTGATTTGTCTGGAGAAAGAAGAGTTTATGGATCTTGTCCACCATTGGAGTATATATACCTTATTTTTGACAAGTTTGCAACCAGTCTTGGACTATTCATTGTATTTAAAATGTTTTTTTTAATGTACTATTAAACACCAAAGATATTAATGAAATATGTAATAAGAAAGCATGTAAGGATTACTTAAAAACTCTTCTTTGACACTTGTAGTTAGAAAGAGGTAAAGGTTTCTCAAATACAAGGTTTCAAATTGATGTAAAAATATTAAATCATGAATATTTGGGGGCTTAGTTGATCAAATGGGTTTGGGAATTAAGGAACCTATGGGAACATGGATTCATAGGTTTACTTGTCTTGTCCAATTTAAATAACCGACACCACAAACAATTCACTGCTTGCTCTCAAGGATGGGCTTTAGATACATTTGGATTTGAGTTGTGCAAAAAACTTATATCTAACAAATCTAATGAGTTATGTAAAAACAAGAGATATGAAAAAATGTTAGCTTGAATGGCCTCCTTTTTCAATGCCTCTTATGCAATACAAACTACAAACGTGGCATCACCAACATAATTTGTGGCCCTACCAGAAACCTAGAGGATGGTTTTAGCCATCACAAGGATAGCTAGAGCATGGTTATCTTGATTCCTAAATCATTCATGCATGATTAATGACATTCACATAAAACTTTAAGAGAAGGGAAAAAATTGAGATGCACAAAATCATAAAGTAGAAGGTTCAAATAACGAGACAAAATTTCATTCATTACACATTTGCATTGATAGTGGAGATTAGGTTATTGTGGGAGGGGGCTAAAAATATGAAATTACTACATGATACTCACTTGTCTTCAATTTTGATCTGAAATATGAGGCAAAACAAAAATGTGACAATGTGATTCTCCTCACAAACATACTTTTTTACCTTGAAAATGCATAAGATGTTATCACATGAAGAGAAAATAAAATATATCTAAACACAATGCTACATACATGGAATTATTTCATCCTTGACGTGCTCTTGTAACTTAATGAGATAATCAATAGGAAAACCTATTTAAAATTGATTTAACTATAGTGGTATGTGATTCTCTGGTAGAACTTAAGGAAATTAGGGAATTATGGCAGGAGAGGAAGAGAAAAGGAAGAGGGGTTAAGGGATAACATAAAGAGGAAAATAAAGAGGGGGTCCAGGGATAACATAAAGAAGAAAAAAAAGAGGGGGAGGAGAGAGAGGTAGGATAAAAGTAAGATAAGAGGGGGAAGAAAGAGAGGAATAGGGAGAAAAGAGGGGAAGAAAAAGAGGAGTGGAAGAGAGGAAGAGGGGGAGAGAAAGAGGGAGGAGGAGAGGAAGAGGAGGAAGAGGGAGAGAATGAAAGGAAGAGAGGAAGAGGAAGGAGAGGAGGGAGAGAAATATATGAAGAGAGAGAAAAGGGGAGGAAGGAGAAGAGGAATAGGAGGAGAGGGAGAGGAAGAGAAGACGAGGAAGGAGAGAAATATACGAAGAGAGAGAAAAGGGGAGGAAGGAGAAGAGGAAGAGGAGGAGAGGGAGAGGAAGAGAGGAAGAGGAAGGAGAGTATAGGAGATGAGGAGGGGAAGGAAAACCAAAATCCCATCTCCAATATCCAAATTCCACACACACACACACACACACACACACACACACACACACATATATATTATATTTATAATTTTTTTTTTTTTAAATCAAATAGATAAATAAATTAAAATTGGGGAAAAGGAAGGAAACCCAAATCTCATTATCTCCTCCAAATTTGCAAATTAAAAAAACAAATTGGAGGGAAATGACAAAACTTACCTATGAATGACAAATCTCCCTTGCTTTATCCCATTGAGTGCCTCCACAAATACCTTTCAACTCTAAGAATCCCCGCCCCTCACCCTCATGAGAAATTGAAACAAAGGATCCCCCCATTTTTCAGCTTATATGAGAAATGCATAGTGATCTTCACTTAAAGATTGATTTTGCATTATTTTTTTGTTTTGTTTTTTGAGTTTTGTATTGTATTAACATCGTCTCTATGTCAAGTATCATGATGTTGAGAAAAAGTGCATGTTGATCCATGTTGTTTATGAATTTCAACCACGTTATCTATGCATTGTATTTGCATAATCATATCATTGTATAATATGATGCTAATGTGAATAACACGTCACCCCCATGTTGTGGTGTGTCATTTAAGAGTTGCTATAATGTCATGGTTGCATCAAATTTTCCATCGATAACTACACTTCAAAATTAATGAATGATATTACATTTATTGTAATTATATAGCTATTAATAATGTAGGTGGGAGTCTCCTCGATCCCATAGGTAATATACTAGTCTACTATGCATGTGGTTTAGGGACTACAACAAACAACATTTCTGATGTAATATCCCCGGTAGAGCCCTGATTGTAATTATGAATTGTAAACATGTTTGTTAGGCTGGTGAGCCGAGTTATAATAAGCTATGAGGCTTATGTGATGATTAGGCCAGAGAGCCTAGGATTCTAAGGCCATGAGCCTGTTTTGTATATGTAATTATGCATATCATTAATAAAAATTATACATCGCTACGTGCAGACCAACCACGAAGAAAGAGTATGGGGGACTAAGCTCCACTAGGCTGGGTAAGGAAGGGGGTTGAGAGATTGGGGGAAAAGGGCTAAGCTTAAGAGCTTAAAACCAAAAGAATAATATATAATGATTATTCTAAAGGCTGTAAAGAGGATATTAAGTTATCCTAAGTTCCTTTAGGGAGGGGATTGAGTTCCAAGTGGAGAGGAACGTGCTCCTGGAGAGCCAAGTGTCATCCAAGACACATGCAAATTTAGGGGGGGATTCTCACCATTCTCACCATTCGGACCAGGCCAGCCATCCCTTACCACGACTCACTAATGCATTGAGCAAGTACGCAGTGAGATAGTCCGCCATTGTCAAATTCTAAGACACCCGAACCTCTACTACAAGCCCAAATGGTTACCCTTGTGACACCTGTAACCTACGGGTTTCCTGCGTATTGTTCTATCATTACCGTCCTCCATGTCCAGTTTCTGTTGCTGTCATGACCATGCTCGTGTGTTGAGGAACGAGAGTGAATAAGCGGGTTATCAAGCCCGTGGATAGAAGAAATAGGTTGTTAGGCTCGTGGGAAACTCTCTTCAGGTGAGAGTGTGTGCTGAGGAAGTGAGTTCTCCTAGAGGAAGTCCAGTAGCAGCTACAGAGCTCTGAGAATTCTTGATCCGGCCTGTTGCTGAAGCCCAAGGAAAGGGAGGTATAACAGTCGATGGTCTATTGGATAATGAAGGTGTACACTCTTGGGGTGGGACATGCATGTGGGGAATGAGAGTTTGTGAGCTGTGGGCGTAAGTGGCTCCTTGGAGGAATTCCTTCTTGTTGAACTATGCGACTTCCCTGTCGACCTTGCCTAGCCTAGGAATCCCTTGCCCGGTGGAGTTTAGTCCTAGCTCGGGGGTGACCCACTGTTGAGAGTGATGAGAAATGTGGTCTATGGCTGGGAGGTTCGTAGAAGGTCTGCACACAGTTGGTGTACTTCAATTAAAAGATAAGTACCCATTTCTCTGTTCATTTACATGCTGTGTATTTGTACATGCTATATGGATGAGTATTGCTTGTATATGCTGTTATATTTATGGGTTTTGCTTGTGAATATTGCATGCATGCTTTTACTGTTATTTCCGCATTAATATGTGTATTAGAAAAATATGTCGTCTGTATATGTTTATATATAGATAGATGATAATTGTCACTTCTATGTTTATATTGATGTGTATGATGTTTCCACAAATATTTTTGTGTGGCATAGCCCAGTAGATTAAGGCTGGGGCTGTCACGGAATGGTATCAGAGCATGAAAGTTTCTTTTGGTGGCATGGCCTGACCTGTTGGTCTATGGTCAGGGATGTAGCAAAGAGACAGTTGATTAGGTAGTATTACCTGGTAGAGGTTGATGGCTGGGGACGTTACAAAATGGTATCTGAGCGAAAAGTATGTTTACTCTATGACATTGCCCGACCTGTTAGTGGTTGGGGACATCATAGTTGAAGCTTATGCTCTTTATGAAGGTTTGAAATTAGAAAAAGAGAGAAACATCTCTCATTTAGCAGTCTTTAGTGACTCTGTGATGATTGTGAGAGTAGTAATAAAAATAAGCACCACCAAGAATAACCACTTGAATGGAATTCTTCACCGAATCCTCTCCCCTGACAACAATTTTGTTGATCTTAAGTTATATCAGATCAAAATGAGCCTAAACCCCCTGTCCAACCATTTAGCTAAGGTTGGCTCTAGGATGACAAAGGGGGTGATTAATGTCAATGGTGAAATGGGGGTGATATCCATCCCTTAGTCCCCCCTCGGTTACGATGTGACTAGACAACTTTAATGAGATCTCCCGATAGTTGTGCCTCCTTCCTCATACATTGGGGGTTGATTTTCAATTGTGCGAGGTTTAATGTGGAGTGTGTGGGAATTCAATCAGGGTGACCCTAGTTGTTTAGGTGGAGTATTGGATCATGAAATGGATTCTCTGCTATTGTTTCAGAGTGAATTTGTCTATGGTTGTGAGAGGAGATTTAGTTCATGTCGGGTTCTGTCGGTCACTCCTTTTTGGGGTCCCTTGATCTCACAGATTCTGGTTGGGGATGATTTTGGATTGTACATCCCTCAACAAATTCAACGGACTCTCAAGTTCTCTTTGGCCTTCTTTTCACTGACTTATGATTATGGTGTTGTCTATTCTCTTTTTTGCATCATTCCTTCTCCTAGCATCTTGTATTTTGTTGTTCTTTGTGGTACTGGTGGGGATGCTTATGTAGGCTAGAGATATTATAGGGTTTGGCCACAATGGGGAATGAAGAAACCATCTGTGAATGACTTCAAAAAGATTCTTCATTGCCACGAGGAATTTGTTTAGGAAAAAAATTTGACTCTTCAACAATTAATCACTAAATTCAGGGAATTCGAGTAAACTATGGCTGGTTTAACACAAAGAATAGAGGAAAAATTCAGTGATTTCGAGGCAATATTGGTTGCTCTATCACATCAGCTGGATGAAATGGAATCGATTATCCAACAACTTAAAGCTCATGCCCACTCTCAACGCTCTGTTTCAAACTCCATAAACCCCAACATAATTTCTCCTCATGATGTTGGTACTGGAAATGGCACTGGTAACACAAGCCGTGGAATTGCTCCCATGGACATAGAAGAAGGGCCTCTAATATGAAGGATTCCATCTCTTCTATCTAGATAATGTTTTTCAAAAAATTGTGGTGGTTAGGACAATTTTATAAATATGTAATCAATATCGAAGATTTTGGAAAAGGCTTAGGAAGGATACTAAATTTTGTTGTCTTTGTATTAGATATAGAAATATTCAGGTTGTATGTCATCTTATGTAGACTGTTTGACTGTTGTTTTCCTTGGAACAACTCCCTTTAATATAATTCTTGTTCATTTTCTTTAATATATATATATATATATATAGTTATTAATAATTAATAATTATAATAATTACAATTATTATTGAAGTTAATAATAATAATAATAATAATCATCACTATTATACTTATTATAATTATAATTTAGGTGTGATAGGTGTAGGGGGAGTCATTATTCACTCCCATGGAAACCAAGAAGTAAAATAGCCTTGGGGGGTTAGGGTACCACAAATAATGAAATTGAGGAATTATCCCTTTACAAGTGCTTCTTGGTCCTCAAATCCCAAAGGATTTGTGTGGAAACAATCACAAAACTTTGGCCCATTGTGATAAGTCTAGAAAGAGTAGATGCCGCATGGGATAGAGGTCCCTTGGGACATCTTTTCCCTTCCTAAGTCATAATTTTCCTACTAGGTGCTACCTTCCAGGTTGTTGGCACTATCCTAGGTGTTATAGTGGAAACCAACTAGATTTGAACCCAATCCTCTCCCATGTAATCCTGACCAGTTACTGATTTCTCTAGATCTCAAAAGAAAAAAACAATCGTGAGAGGTTCTATCTTCACCCTAAGAGAAATTATAAACAAATCTATCCTCATGAGGCCAAACCATTTACACTTTAGCTACTTGGAAAGTAATTCAAGGATGAAATGACTACTAGTTACAAAATGGTGGCATTTCACTATTATACTCATTTGCTCACTTGTGAAAATTGTAATTAGGTGCATATCATTGTAGTTCGATGAGAAATGTGGGTTAATAATGAGGGAAAACCATGTTTTGTTGTGTCTGTCAGGGTTGTGGATGTTCCGTGTTTTGGTTCTGTATGTTTCGACCATGCAAAAAAATGCTCAAATGTGCCCTTTATTTGTTGCGTGAGTTGAAAAAATGAGTAATCTCGATGTTATAAGTAAAAGGCCTCTTAGGACCACCTGAAAAATGAAATATCATTGAAAAGGTATTGAAGGGTATTTTTACAACATCAAGTGAAATTTTATTTGTCATTTCCACCTACTTATTCATTTTCCTAGAAACCTTACTAGGTAAGCTAATTGAACCACCCTCTCAAAGTTGGTTCAAAGACCTATGATAGCTCTAAGTCATTCATCCAATCTCGGAATGGGGAAAATGATATTTAGTTGGAAATTTATTGAGGTATGATACAACCCAGAAGCTTTAAATTTCTATTCTAGTTCCCAACAACATCACTTTTTAAACTATGAACCTCTAACACCAAACTGTTACCCTGAAACTAGTAATGATCTTGTGAAAGTTTGTTCTCAACATTTGAGGGTCAAAACTAGGCATATGATATAATGATGGAAAGGCCTTGAACAACCCTAAATCATTGCAAGGCCCACTTTTCTCTCTAGGAATGATTCAAAATAGAATATGGTCAATGAAGTCATGGGTATTAAATTTGGATCCCCAAGAGATGTGCAACTTGTGCACTTCATAGACGGGACATATGAACTCAAAATTCAACAAACGAGGGATCATTGAAAAGCTTGTTCTCTCAGGGTAAATCCATTGGATTTTTTAAAAGATAGCCTAGTTATTTTTATATTTTATGCAATACATGTGTCACATGGAGCCCGCTTAATGAGTAGTGAAAGGGGTCAACATTGGAATTTAAAACAATTGTGTTGACATTTGAAAAAATATGACTTGATCAACCTAGACATGTACTTTGATGATATGGGAGGCTTTCATAACTAAAAAAGAATCCAAGTATGGACTCCCCAAAGGAAAAAAATTAGAAGCTCGAAACAAACCAAACAAGGTTAGATTTCTCAATTGTTGTCCATGACTGCATGAAAGTCCTAAATCTTTTTGAAATCCTCTCAGTTTTGCTGTGAAATTTTACACCAAAAACATAAGATACATGTCATTGTTGGAAGAATGTGATTGGTCTCTAGCGATGTCTGTTTTGAATTTGATATCTAGTTAGGATGAAGAAATAATTAATTCATGATTTGAATCATAAAGAAACCTAGATGCTTACATCCTTTTGTGGTTTTAATGCAATGAAGCCCAAGTTTCCTTCTCATAGTTAGAAAATTGTTGTAGCCCCTGTTCTTAAAAATCCACCCATTTTTTAGTAGGAGAGAGATCCTAGACAAATTTTTATGGCAAATACCATCAATTTCAACCCATAATCACAGAGTTTTCAACACTCTATTGCAATGGATTTTTGGGTTTCTTGTCTGGCCTCATATCAACACGAACATGCACTCATTTTTTTCCTTTTTCTAAAACATTGAATTTCCCTCTATCATAAATAACTCTACGCGGAATTACCACTATGCGGATATACCTCTGCACGAAAGCATCAATGAACAATGTTGACGAAGTATGTCGTAGACAATTCTGCATGAAATTCGACAAATAATGTGGGTGTGTCGCAGGTTACTCTGCATGCAGAATATCATAACAATACTAACTTGTCACAAATCTTTATAGGGTGTTCCACTGTGCCAAATCATGTCTGTCTGTTCCTACGAAGATAAATACTCAGGAAATATTATTTTAAACAAAATTTTAGAACTTGCTGAAATTAACTGCGTGCACGATCTTCCTGCAATCACATAAACTTGTCACTCTACCAAGATAACTTATACATATAGTTTAACAACTCAAACAAACAACGCGACAATACCACACACTTTGTTTTTTCTTTTTATCAATGAAGGATTAAATTCACAGAGGAAATCTCTTTCCTTCTTGGTCTCTTGGATCTGTGTGATCCACACTTTTACACATTCAATCTCACACACTCCCTTCCCCTACCTTTTACAAAGCATTAACTATATATTGAGCCCTCAAATATCTTATCTTACTCATAGGTGTTAAGTAAGATAAAGGAATCTTGAGTGATCTTAACAAATGCCTAAACTAGAGATTTGTTCCTAATATTTAGCAAGAGACTTAAAACCTATGACAAACAACTCAATATCTAATCAAACAAACTCAATGAAAATTTCTTCTAGAGACATTTCATAATTATTAAAGATATAATAAAATAAATAGGGAACCAAATTCCTTGGTAAATGTGTTTGATCCTTGAGATCAATTCTAGAACTTATTTTCAGATACTCCTACATCAGACTCTCGGGGAAGAAAATAACTATTCATCAGGTCTTAAAGGTCTGCACTGTACTTGGAAATTTCAGTTGTTGTCATCCAAGTAGCATCCTCTGCTAGTCGACCTTTCCATTTGACCAAGTACTAGAAATATTCTTTATCCATGGTTTTCTTCAGTAGTTTCAAATCCAATACTGTCCCGATCTCATTTTTCACTGGTCTGGATAGTTGTTCTTTCCATCCTATGGTCTGATCTGCATCACTTACAGGTTCATCTGTTGAAACATCCTCTGTCTCCTTGAAGGGATACAAATCTACAACATTAAATATTGGAAAATTCCAATACCACTTGGAAGTTCTATTTCATAGCCATTAGAAGAAAATTTCTTTAAAATTTTACATGGTCCAATATTTTCAAGCTTTAATTTGTTATAAGTCCCTAAAGGAAACCTCTCTTTCCTCAAATATTCCATGAGCAAGTCACCACCTCAAAATCCACTAGTATTCTCTTCATGTCTATTCTCTTCTTATACTTGTGGTTGCTCTCTTGCAATTTTTTCTTGACCCTTTCCTGCAACTTTTGTATACTCTGCAAAATCCTCACCATCAACACTTCTTAATTCCTGCTTTCCCAAATTCCTTAACTGTTATAACCCTAATTTGCAATAGACATGCTTACCTGGCATCAGGCCATCTCATATTCCTTCTTTACCAAAACACTGCTGAACAACTCTTCTTAAAAACCTCTTTTATAAAGTCCCACACGCCCTACTCCATTACTGCATGCGTGTACACGCTAGCTGACCCAAAACAACCTGCGTGTACCTACAAAATCACGAAAAAAGGAAAGTTGCTGATGGAACACACAGCTTTGGGTAAGTTAACTAAACCTTCCGGCCATGCATGACCGAGGGTTTGACCAAATACCTAGCTTCTTCTAGCCTATAAAAGAAGGGTTAGGGGTCCCATTTGGAGGAGGAGAATCATCGTAAAGAAACTATACCCGATTGCATATGTCCTTTGTCCCAACCTTTAGCCTTCCTTATGCAAAGAGAAATATAGAGCAAAGAAGTTGGAGGACAATTGAAGAGGATCCCAGGACTAGGTTTCGTGGAGCAGTGGTCGGCTTCACCATTTTAAGTTGATTTGTTGAAGTTAATAATAAAGAGATACTTTTCCCATCCCACCATATGAGGTTTTCCTGGTTTATTGCGCATATGTTGATTAAATCTCTAACCTGTCAATCTATATATCAAATGCATGTGGAGTTCTTTGTTTGTCTTGTGTGAATGCAGGTCAGTCTTGGGAGGAGAGCTGTAGTCAAAGAGCGATCAAGCATAAAGAAGGATCGACATCAAATGCTCGAAATAAGGTATCTCACTTGATCTTCTAAACTACGTATTTGCTTAAGAATAATGGGGATTAGGTCCGGGACGACGGTAGAAAGTAGGAATCTTTAGGTCTTTTCTGCATGCATGATAAAACCCTAAGTGCTAGTCCGTAGAGGGATTTCCCACTCACAATAGAATTGGCGACCGTACTGGGGATTATCTAGGGATCATGGGAATATTTGTTGGGTATTTTCAAGAACTGGTTTCATTTCCTATTTTTAAAGTTTCTGCAAAAGTCTGAGCTAACAGAGATTCTGGTCTTCCTTACCAGTTATCTTTATTTCTTTGCTTGACTGTATTTTTTTCCGAGATCCACAGAGGTACACGTGGCTTGTATAAGGTATGAACACGTGTACCCGCACCCTACATTCTCATAGCCCGCGTGTACACGCTAGCTGAGGAAGTGTCAGTCGCGTGTATGATTCCAGAAAATTTCTTTTAGAGAGGTAGTCATCCTCTTCCTTGTCAGAAGTAGACCATTTCAGGGGTTTTCTGGAACTCTTTCTAGTCTTTGTTGTTTGCAGTCTATAGCTTAGGTTTCACCTCAGATTGGTTTGTTTTATGAAGTTTTCCTTGAATTGTTTTCTTTCTTTTGTTAAAGTAAGTGTCTAAGTCTTCAATAGATTCTGGTTCTCAGTACCAACAGTCTCTGCCTGGGCTGGTTTGCCTGGCCTTTTATTTTTGTCTCAGAGTTTCAGAGATACACGCGGTCTGTCTAAGGCCAACACATGTGTACACACACTTTGACTTTACACAGCGCGCGTGCACACACTTGCTGTCGAACTGTCAACAGAGTGCTTGAGGAGAAGATTTTGGTTGAAGGTGAGGCAATCATCCTTTCCTTTGACAAGAGCTATACCTCTCAGGTTTTTGGGTCTCTGTCATAGCAGTCAGTAACTTAGGTTTGATCACAACAATAGATTTTTTTTTCATTTAGAAGTTTTCCTCAAAATTTTCTTTTATAGGGTTTTTAGACAAGTGTGAGAGTCCATTTTTAATTTGCTTGTGTGTGATTTTTAAAGTGACTCTTTGCGATCTGCGCTTAGGCCAGATTTTTTTTTTGGTTTTGACTTGTTGGTATTTTTCCTTTTTGCTTTGTGAGCATTCAAATAAAAAAAAATCTTTTATTTTTTTGTTTGGTTAAAAAGTGTTGTTTTGCATTAGTAACCAGGGAAAAGTCTTTGCTTTCATAAGTTCTTGACGGTTTACTTAGATCATAAGTAGCTCGTAGTCTAGTGAAATCCTGCTTTGAGTTCACTGTAAAAAGATCTTAGATTTTTTTTTGAAAAGTTGTTTAAAATTTGAGTTAAGAGAAGATATTTTGTTTCCAACTTTTTGTTTATTTTGCTTTCGTCTTTCAAACATCACTAGTTTCACTTTCATAACCTTTGACTTAAGACAAGTCATAAAAATTAACGCTAAAGATAAAATTCATTAGACTTTTTATGTTTGTAGGGTCAACCAACTAGTTTAGGGTTAGGGCCTTGAATTAGGTTGAAGAGGAAACTCTTCAAGGCCATTAAAATCAAACATCGAAGTCCGAGTTAGGGAGTGTAAAAGTATAGTATCGTGAAGGTTATCCAGGACCCCCCTTTAACACAGGGGATAAACACAAGGTCGCGTGCGGAAAGGTAGTGGAGATAACCCCTCCAAAGCTGGACCAATCGTAGTGGAGAACACATATAGAGGGCTTGTCTTGGGATTCCGTCGATTGCATTTGCCACGGAGCGTCGTGGGTCTCAAATCCGTTCGAGGTCCTCAGTTGTCTTCTAGAACACTTGCTTTTGATACCCTTGACAACTTTCGAGCTCTATACCTTGCTCATTGTGGTCTACTCGACTTTAGACCGTACCCGCCTGGTGACTGTTCGCGCACTGTCAACCTAGTTGCATATCTTTTTAGGGACATACATAGGTGACTGCGGGGGTATACCGCGGTACCTAGGACAAACATTGGGCCATGCTTTGCAGAGTATACCCGAAGGGTGCTTCCGTGTTCGAGTTTCATTTGCAGCGGTAATTTTCTCTTGTGTTGGTTGTTGTAACTGTTCTTCCAATTAGTTTAGTGTTTGCTTGTTTTATCTTGTAGGGAATTTTTTAGTGTGTGTTGTTTTTTGAACGAATAGAAATCCCTAGAGTGTCTTTGATCTTATCACACAGTGGAGGATCGCGAGCTCCACCGGTCATGAAGGCTTCTGGGCCTATTGCCGGTTACTTTGGAGCCACCCCCGCCACCACTAAGGTGAAAGCTAGACCAAAAAGGGTCTTTTGAAGCGTCCGGGTCACAAGAAATTGTGCTTGACCAACGTTTGGAGGAAACAACCATTTTAGACTCTGGAGCGAAAGCTCTTGGTCCACCTAAAACTCCAACCGCTGATTTTTTGACACCCGTCATCGTACCGATTCACCATCACGAGTGCCAGACAGTGTCGCACGCAACAATGGAAACAAATGCTGTCACTCCTTCTGGGAATTCTTCAATTCCCACTACGGTTGTCACCACAAGAGAGTTTCCACCTCCTAACCCACCATCACCAGTCCAAGACACCATGGTCCTGACTGCCTCTACCTCGCACAGTGGTCCAATCCCGTCTATGGCGGCGGCCACAACCCCATTCACACCTAGTGCGACAGGCTCTCTGTTCTCATACGGGATGCCTAGCTTAGGTACAAGTCCTGTACTTTCCTACTCCACTTCGTAGACTTTAGTTCTGGGGGAAGGGAGCTCTAACGCTCCTCTGCAAGGCCACATGGGAGGCACTTCAGCTCCTTTTCATGCTTTCCCTTACGGGGGAGGTCATATACCTCCTTCATCCCCTTCGCTCGGTGGCACGCATCAACAATCCGTCGAGCCACCTGCACACCATAGTTTATTTGGAGCAGGAAGTCAAGGACCGCCTTCGCATAATATGCCGGTTGGTTCAACACCATTTTCTTTGTTCAGTGCGTTTGGTAACAATTCCTTCTCATCAGTTACTTTCCCGATTGGGGGCAATCCTGGTTTCGGACAACCTATTCCTGTGCAGGGTACTATTCCTGCACAGGGGGCGAACCCAAGAACTTCTTTCGCATCAGGGCCTTGGAATTCTTGGCAGGTATCCATTCCCTCGTCAGGAATGCCAATCTGGGGCAATTCTTTTCACAACCAATGGAACCCCAGACAAGGTACTATGCCTATCCCCACGGGATCAAAATGGGGCAACCCTTCCCAAAGTCCTCCGAATATAATGCACGCCCAACCATCTACGTCCTATTTTGGGAATCAGCCGATGATGTCTCTTCATACACAAAATCTGTATGCTGGTCATGGCCATGGTTTTTACCAGAACCCAGGCCAACAACCAAACTTTTCCTGGCACCTTGGTGCCAGTCAAACTCCAGGTCCCTTTTTCCCAGGTTATCACCAACAACCCAAACTACCTTTCCTGGCAACCTTGCATTTGCAGACTTGGCAAGGTTGTTGAATGACCCTATCTGTCACAATCCACATTGGCCCCCTATGCCGACGAAGTTTCCTTCGGACATAGCAAAGTTTGAAGCCAAGCCTAACGAAGATCCAGGAGATCATGTGACCACCTTCCATCTTTGGTGCTCATCTAACTCATTGAAAAACGACTCCGTCCAGTTGCGATTGTTTCAACGTACTCTCATTGGGAGTGTCGCGAAATGGTACATTGAGCTCGACCGCTCAAGATACTCTTCCTTCGGTGAATTGGCAATGGCTTTCCTAAACCATTTCCAATTACCTGTGAGATACGACGTTGGCACATAATTGCTGGCCAATTTCGCACAGACAAAAGCAAACCATATCTCTGATCACATCCGAGAATGAAGATGCCAAAAGAGTCTAATTAAGGTACCAGTCCCACCAACATTCCTTCTCGAGTGGTTCCTTAAGTCTTTGGTCCCACAATTATCCAAAGACGTCGCAACGTCGGTAGTGTTTTCTGAAGAGGACGCCATCATGAGAGCTCAACAACTTGAGCTAATCTATTCTCAGTCTGATTTATTATACGAGATCTTTCCAGATGCACTACACTCAATACTTGATAAAACCAGACAGAGAGCTGGACCACATGCCGATGGTATTGTTGGTTCAACACAAACAAAGCCCGTTGGGCAACTGACGAAGCAATTGCAACAATTATCTATATAACACACAACGACCGGCCAAACTACTATCTTGGATGCTTCCCCTACTAAAACGTCAGATGTGCACACAGTGCAATCGACAAATCCAAAGGCCACCCATCATCCTGAAGGAAAGAAAAAACAACGAAAGAAGGGTAAGGGGGATAAGAAACCCACTAATAATGATGGCCGGGGAAACACTGAAAAATGGAAGGCGAGGTATCCGTGAAACCTGTGTGCAGAAGACCACCTGACCTACCAATGTCCTCAGCTTGCATAGGCCCAAAAGTTTGTGACACAACAACAACCTACTATGTTAACCAATCGATTTCAGCATGGGCAAAACCTAACCCAAGCCTCTACAAGCACGGAAGGGGGAAATCTAGGACCCTCTCCGTCTTTGAACAATTCCTCATCCACGAATGTGTATATGATGAAGGGTGATGCTTTTATATCGACTAGAGCGCATGACTACAATAAACCAAGCACTTGTGAGAAGGGAAAAGAAGCCAAACTCCCATCTCTTCCTCTACAAATTGAGAAGACTTTGGGCAAAACAATGACACACATCCCAAAAGGCACGTTCAAAAAAGCTTCTTACAACCCAAACACAAGGGCCACCAAGAACTATTCTGTGGTGGATGATTTGTCTCAAACCCCTTGTGTGATGTCCGCTTTGGAGGTCCTCCAAAGATACCCTTCCCAGAGGAAAGCTTTGTTAACCACTTTAGGATCTACTGAGACTTGTAATCCAGGTACCATCATGCTGGATACAACCAATTTAAAACCTCGTCTGCCTTACCACGTAGCAATTCAAATAGTAGTGGCTCACCCCACGAAAACTTTTACTCAAAATATTTTCTGCACGGTGGTTGATGAGGGTGCCTCGACATGCATTATGTCGTTGGCATGTTGGAAGGCCATTGGCCAACCCATTTTTTCTCCGTCACTGACCCTTCTCACTGCTTTTGACGGTCGTTCGATCCGACCACATGGTATCATTCCCTCTTTCCCCATGCAGTTAGGAGGGAAGACTGTGTGTGTCGAGGTAGAAGTAGTTGACGCATCCCTCGATTACAATCTCTTGTTAGGAAGGAGTTGGAATTATTCCATGCAAGTAGTGGTTGCTACAGTTTTTCGGGTCTTGTTGTTTCCACACGAAGACCGGATTATGACCATTGATCAATTGTCTTTCTCCAGACCTGACCCTTCATTAGGGGTGTCTGTGGTCCCAATGATTGATAATCCTCAACCAAGAATAGTCAACGTAGGGGTTGGTTTGTGCCCATATTTGATGGGTACAATCGATTACCCTCCCCCTCAAGGCGATGTCAAGTTCATATCCGACCACCATACGGTTGAGATTTTTCAAGTTTCATCGTTTCGCACGACTTACTTCAATGATCTGTGGATACTTCCTTCCTCATCAGCCACAATGGATGGGACAGGGCACCCGGGCATGTCCATGCTCTTGTTTGCAGCTAAAGTAGCGTACTCTTTAGTCCAGCAAGCTTCAACCAACATAGATCAAACTTCTGCACAAGAGTTAGATCCGCTTCTAGAGCCTATTTGGGCTCAAGGTTCTCTCATTGACATTGATTCATTAGACTTAGTCTTGCCCTCTAACGAAGCAGTAATTGAAGCAATGACTAGTCCGGACAAACCTTGGGATGATCTTCATCACAGATCATACTTCCTCCCAAAGTTAAGAAGAATCGAATCCAGAGAATTGACCTTGACTATGACTGGAGATAGGTCTTGTCCTATTAATCCTTTAGCTACACACGAGGTCTATGCTGAGGGTAATATGGAAACCATCACTAACACCATACCAATCAATATCTCCAGAATCCCTGGCGTCATGGAGAATGTTTTCGTCGGAGCTGACTGCTCCCCTGGAGAGATTCAAATCTACACAGATCTATTTAAAGAATTCCGAGACGTTTTTTCCTGGTCTTATGAAGAAATGCCAGGCATTGATCCAAAAATAGTCGAACATGAAATCACAACTTATCTAGATGCCAAGCCTGTTCGGAAAAAGCTTCGTCCAGTTAATCCTAGGAAAGCAAAAACCATTAAGGTTGAAGTTGAGAAACTGCTAAAAGTCAGTTTTATCTATCCTATCCATTTGACCCAATGGGTATCAAATCCTGTGCTGGTCAATAAAAACCAAGGCACGATTCGTGTATGTACAAACGTCCGTGATTTGAACAAGGCCTGTCCAAAAGATAATTTTCCCACACCATTCATCGACCAGATCATTGATGAATGTGCCGGTTGCGAGGATTTCTCTTTCATGGATGGTTTTTCGGGATATAATCAAATACAAATCAAACCTGAGGACCAGCACAAAATGAAATTCATTTGTCCATGGGGTACATTCACATATCGTAAGATGCCCTTTGGTCTAAAAAATGTTGGAGCGACCTTTTAGCAGGCCATGTCTTTTGCTTTCCATGACCTCAAGCATGTAGTCGAGGCCTATTTAGATGATTTAACATCTTGATCTCATAAGAGAATGGATCATCCCACGCACCTTCGACTTATCTTTGAGCGTTGTCGCTACTTCCAGATTCACTTGAATCCAAACAAGTGTAGCTTTTGTGTAACATCAGGAAGTTTATTAGGTTTCATAGTATCAACAACAAGGATCATGGTCGATCCTCTCAAGGTTGAGGCAATAATTCAGTTGCCTCCCCCACTCACAATCCTTCAACTTCAGAGTCTACAGGACAAGGGAAATTTTTTAAGACGTTTCATTGCCAACTATGCCGAGATCACAAAGGGATTTATGCACTTACTGAAGAAAGACATTCCTTTTTATTAGGACGATGTTGCTCAACGCTCTTTCAACGTGTTAAAACATGCCCTCGCGACTGCCCCTCTGCTTTGGCCACCTAACTATAACAAATATTTCTTATTATACCTGGCTGCAGTAGAGTCAACCATCGACATGGACTTAGTTTAGGAGGATGACTTGTTCTCAGAATATGTGATTTATTACCTGAGCCGAGGCCTCGTAGGACCGGAACTCAATTATTCTCATATCGAAAAACTTGCGTTGGCAACAGTTCATGCTGTTCAACAGTTCATGCTGTTCAACAGTTCTGTCATTATGTTATGTTTCGCAAGACCACCATCATTGTTGTCATGAATCCATTCCAGTACATGTTGTCATGACGGGTAATAGGCGGAAAGATCAGTATATGGATAGTCATCCTCTAGGAGTTTGACTTAGACTTCGTTTCAGCGAAATCCAAAAATTCATTGGTATTCACAGAACTTATTTTGGAACTTCCGGTTGAGTCAGGTGATTTTGTGCCCGAAGAGTCGCCTATCAGAGGAGATATGTTTTTGATCACATCTTCGGATCCATGGTACGAAGATATACTTATCTATCTCCAGACTTTGAAGTGCCCTGCCTCTGCTTCTAGTGATGAGCGTCGATGTATACGCCATCAGGCTAAGAATTATCTCATACTCGATGATACGTTGTATTAGAGAGGTGTAGACTACATCCTGCGTCGATATCTCACTCACGAAGAAACAATTATCGTGCTTAACGATTTCCATACCGGAGTGTGTGGTGGTCATTTTTCTGGGTTGGCAACAACCCAAAAGATTCTACGAGAAGGTTACTTCTGGCCGACACTAATCAAAGATTGTATCGAATCAGTCAAGAAGTGCCACCCGTGCCAGATCTTCTCTTGGAAGATGAGGGCACATCCTGCTCCCATGTTTCCTGTCATCATAGTTGGTCCTTTCACCAAGTGGGGGATTGATTACATTACATGAAACCCTCCTTCAACAAGGGGGCACTGTTATATCATCATAGCTGTAGACTACTTCAAGAAGTGGGTTGAAGCTATGCCAACATTTAAAGATGATGGAGAGACTGCAACTTTTTTTTTATTCAATCAGATAATAGCAAGGTTTGGCATCCCGAGGGAGATTGTCACTGACCATGGCAGTCATTTTCAAAACCAGATGATGACCGAGTTAACATCAAATCTTGGGTTACGGCAAGAACATTCGTCACCCTACTACCCCCAAGCAAATGGTCAGGTGGAAGTTGTAAATAAATCTCTTAAGACCATTCTACAACGAACGATCAACTCAACCAAGTCAAATTGCCATTTGATGTTATACTCGACATTATGGGCTTACCAAACGTCTGTTAAGACTGCAATTAGTTTCTCACCTTTTCAACTCGTTTACGGGCTGGAAGCAGTCTTACCTATCGAATGTCAGATCCCGTCCCTAAAGTTGGCAGTACAATTATTGCCAGATACTTCTCCACTTGAAGAACAATTATTATACCTTGAGTGACTCAATGAGCAACGTCGTGATGCGGCCTTGGCCAACAAGGCTCACAAACATAAAGTCAAGTGTCAGTATGATAGGTCCGTTCGTCCTCAGATTTTTTCTGAAGGCGACCTTTTCTTGGTCTATGACCAAGATAAGGACCCCCTGGGGGCAGGAAAATTCAAACCCATGTGGTTTGGACCTTTCATCATAAAAGAGGTTCTAAAGAAGGGCGCTTATCATCTAGTTGAATTCGAAGGGAATGCTTTGGTAGAGCCTAGAAATGGACTCTACCTCAAGAAGTATTACTCATAGGCAGGTCACCATGGGTAACTTTTTGTAACTTATGTATAGTCTTTGTACTATTACTTTCTAGTTTCTTTTAGTGTTATGGATGTGTCTTTTTTGATGTTATATTTCGTCACAGTGGAAGATGTCAAGTGAATCCGAGGTGTTCATTGGGTACGCAGACGGTGCTAGTCGGCACACTCGGAGGCTTGCCTCCGCAGCTTGGGTAATTTTTACACCAAGAAGCCAGTTATTATCTTCCGGAGGTATATGCTTAGGTGACACCATAAACAATGTCGCCAAGTATAGTGCAATTATTGAGTTGCTTTGTGATGCCTTGTCATTCAGTGTCTCTCATCTCCAGGTCTATCTAGATGCTCAGCTGGTTGTGTCATAGTTAAATAGAGTTTACCGTGTTCATGATCCGACTTTACATCGACGATTCCTTAGGGTACGTCTCTTAGAACGAAGCTTTGATTATATTACATATTTTCATGTTCTTAGGAGATTAAACCAAATCACAGATACTCTAGCTAATCAAATTTTAGATTGGCATCTCACACACATATGAAAGGACATACACATAAACATGTAACTACATTGTTAAAAGAAAAAATGATCCAGAAGACACAAAAAGACATAAAAATCCATATATAATATAAATCACCGGAGTACATAGGTGGGCGGAAGTGCCTCAAAAATATGACCAGTAACGATTCATGGGGTTTATGCCCTCAAAAAATATATACAAGTAGTGCTCTCGGCACGTGAAAAGTATAACTAAAGTCAGGGCTTGTGGGCCCTGTTATACTGATCAACATCGTTTTCCAAATGCCGAAACAATCGGACCCACATCTGTGGTGCCCCCACTACATGAGGCTGCATAGATGGTGGCAGGTCCTCAATCTCTGCCATAGGGACCGTGCGGGTGAGCGTAGTAAAGTTTCGCTCAACTCATCTAAACACCCTCTCAGCCTCCCCCACTGGAATCTCTCCTGCTGCTGCTGGTCCCCTTGCGGCAACAGGTGCGGCCCTTGGCCAAGGACGATGCCTATTCCTCGCATAGTCCGCAGGCCGCACTGGTCCCACATCTGCACACAACAGACACGTATCCATCAAATGCTCTGGTATAAAAAAAATGATATATAACATAAAAATTACATATGTTTCACAAAAAAAAATATAACAAAAAAATAATGTAAACTTACCCATCTCTCCTTGCTCCTCACCAGGAGGTACTGGTATCTCAGGATCTCTCGAAAAATCAATCCTAGCATAAGGGTAATCCTATATGACTGGGATCTGTTATGATAGCCAAGTGAAGAAATCATCGTCAAAGGACTCATTGGTCCTTCCACCACCCTATCGTGGCAGTAACACTGCCCATCTACAAACTGCAGGAAGAGAGGCCTAATGTCCTTGTACCACTACTTGAGGACTGAAGCTTGAAACTCTTTCAAAGAAAAAAGAGCATAGAATGGTCCCGAACCCAAAGTTTCTCTACGTCCGCGACCGGAAATCTGTCAACTGCCTCTTCATACAATCTAGCAATGTTGTGCTCCAGTCAAATATTTGTGCATTTAAGCACTGCACTGCACAGTTCATCTGTGCACGGGATGCCTGATGTAGAGCCGCAGACCCAGTGATCCACCCAATAAGAAACACAATCACCTGCAATGATAAGTCAGTAATCTTGCTTATGGGAACCTGTGAGCTCGATCGGTCTGTACCAGCCTCACAGTACAGTCATATCAATTCCGCTATGTTATGCGGCCCCGAAGGAAATGTCCGAAAGTTGACTGGTTCCTCTCTCCTAGAGAGGCCAGTCAAAAAATATATGTCCTCAGTCGTGGGCACCAGTGACTGCCCCTCTAACATAAAGGCCTCTGCATCCAGGTACCAATAATCAACCAAGATGTTCAGTAACCTAGGTTGTGCCTGCATAAAAGGACATAAGAAGAACTTCAACAACCCACATTGCATTAAGGTAGCCACAACATTGGGGTCTTCCCCGACCAACTCACTAGCCTCCTCATGCTGTCTTTCTCTCCAGTGAACATACATCCTGCAAAACACCAAAGTTCAGGAGGGTTAACCCTTGTTTTTAATTATTTTTCATTCAATAAGGGGGTCCATGCGTGCTGTAATGCTGACAGTTGCGTGTACACACATGTAGGTTTTACTCTGTCCGAATGTACACGCGGCCTGTCATAAGACAACCCGCGTGGACCTAGGGCTGAACTTTTGAAGGTCGACACCCCCCCAAAACTTGAAACCCAAAGCATAAAGAAAGATTGAAATTGCAAGAGGAGAGAGTTTATACTTGGTCCAGAGAGATGGTCGTTTCGTCCACTGTACCTCCTGAAATCACCACTTTTATCAAAGGTTTTTTTTTGGCTCCAGAGTCAATTTCCAAATCAACAATGGTGATAATGAGTTGCCAACTTCTATGTATAGACTTTTTGGCCTCTTTTTGTCACTTTTTTGGCCCCACTTATCATGTTTTTCAAACCAAAAACCATTTAGAGTGATTCAAGATTTACATTGGAGGGGTATATCGGGTATCCAAACATTTTTTTTTGGAGTTTTGGTTAACTTTTGACGGTCTGTGGAAAAATCTCAGATAATCAACTTGAGAATGTAGGATAGGTTTCCTCCTTGAATTTTGTATCTCGTTGTCTTTATCCCTTCGCCATAGGATCGATCCCATTAGGTTGCGATACAGAACCATCATTGCTGCTTTAGAAGTGTCGCAAGTTGGTGGTAGAGCTTACCGAAACATGGATGCCCTAGGTAGATCCTAGTTGCATTATGGTGTCCATGTTGTCTCTAATCACTGTAGGCTCGGGATTCCTTGTTCTTTTTCCTGATTACGAGTTTGAGCCTCATTTGCATGAATCCTTTTCACTCTTGACCTCACCCTCGGGACTCCCAAAAGACATAACGGGTCTTCTTTTAAGCCCTTTTCAGACCCTCTAAACATGAAAAGGTTGCCGAGTGATCTTGTGGCCTTTCACGCTCGTTAAACTGAAATTTTAAGTCACGTCTGTCCAGCAGTAGTTTACCCCTTTTTTGGTCCGGACGGTCAACTGTACGAACAAAGGTATACTCTAAGGAACTTCATTTCTCTAGAAGAGTACTCTCAGGTATCGTTTTAACCCTTTTTCGGGCCTGAGGGACTAAATTTACGAAAAAGGAAACCCCACGGAGTCCATAGTTAATCTCTTTTTAGACTCCCTAAAATTGAAAAGATCGCCGAGTGACATTATTCTTTCACACTCGTTAAAATGGTCCAGAAGAACATTCCTGATGGAGTCCAAATTTAAGCTTTTTTCAGACTCCTTAAAAATGAAAAAATTGCCGAGTGATCTTGTCTTTATGACACTCGTTAAAATGGTTTTGAATAGACGTCTTGTCGGTGCTGGTTTACCCCTTTTTCGAACCGACTAGACTACCTTCGAAAAAGGTACCCCATTGGAGTCTCCTTTTACGTTTTTTCAGACTCTCTAAATATGAAAAACCGTCGATCTTACCTTATCTGGGCTCGTTAAACTTACATCAAAGGATGTTACCATTGTGTGTCTTATTAACCGCATTTGCACACCCGCGTCTTTGGCCTAATGCCGACTCCATGTTTCTCTCAACTCAACCATATGAAGCATGCCTTATACACAAGCCCTGTAGCACTTTGCCTTTGCGTCTTGACACCTTTGGCCCCTAGAGGATTTTTCCCGAGTGTCCTTTTCTTGCATATGTCCCTTTGCCCTGAGCATCCCTGTGTTCTATGCGCTTGGAACTAGTATGTTTGTGACACTTGATCCTCCTTTGTAACATAGCATTTTTTTATTCTTTTTCAAGATTTCCAACATTATTGGAAAAGACAAAAAATCAAATATACCCCAAAAAGAGGAAGGGAAAAGTATTTTCTTTATTGGCAGCATAATGAGTCACCCTTGGACAAAGCACATCTGTCCGTTTGTTCGTCAAACTCTGGGATTTAATACGACCTTAGGAAGCTGTTTCTCGCTACATAGAGTTGTGTCCTCCTCTGTTTGGTTATTCTTCCAAACATATGGAAAGTTTGCGTCGACTCCTGCCTCGTAAACTTATGTTAATGCCATGCTGCCTGGGTCTCATCATTTTTCATGCTATTGTCTAAGGGAAGTTTTTACCAAGCCTGAGTCGGCCCCTCTGCAGTTTGTCTCTTGCCCTCATGCCCGACCATCCTGAACGTCCAATCAAGTCTTTGTTCGAAATCAATGAAGCCTTCAGTCTGATCATCAAGATTCTCTAGTCCATGACCGACGAGCTATCGAAGACCTCTGGATAGTTAAGTCATACACTCATATTACACTCCTACCCAAGTTTTGAAGATTTTGAAGTTGTTGCTCGAGCTCTGAAGACCTCATCTCCAACCATCAGGCCTTATCATCTTCTAGAAGATGGATACTCTACACGTATATCTTTTTGATTTCGAGATGTAACTCCGTTGTGTATTGCTTGTGGCTACACTTTATATAGTTATATGACATGGATCTACAATGTATTTGATTGGTAGCCATGATTTTATTTTATCCCGAGCATGGGTATGCCCGCCTCGGTGAGACAATTGTTATTTTTGCAGACGACACCTCCCGATTTCTGGTCCCTGGGCTCACTTGTTTGGCACATCGGTGAAGATTGTTAATGTATTTCGGCCATTAGATGCTCTTCTGACCTCACACATTAGGGGGCATCTGTTATAACCCTAATTTGCACTAGACATGCTTACCTGACATCAGGCCATCTCAGATTCCTTCTTTGCCAAAACACTGCTGAACAACTCTTCTTAAAAATCTCTTTTATAAAGTCCCACACGCCCTGCTGCATTACTGCACACGTGTACACACTAGCTGACCCAAAACAACCCCCTTGTACCTACAAAAGCACGAAAAAAGGAAAGTTGCTGACGGAACACACAACTTTGGGTAAGTTAACTAAACCTTTTGGCCATGCATGGCCGAGGGTTCGACCAAATACCTAGCTTCTTCTAGCCTATAAAAGAAGGGTTAGGGGTCCCATTTGGAGGAGGATAATCATAGTAAAGAAACTATACCCGATTGCATATTCCCTTTGTCCCAACCTTTAGCCTTCCTTGTGCAAAGAGAAATATAGAGCAAAGAAGTTGGAGGACAGTTGAAGAGGAGCCCAGGACTAGGTTTCGTGGAGCATTGGCCGACTTCACCATTGTATGTTGATTTGTTGAATTTAATAATAAAGAGATACTTTTCCTATCCCACCATATGAGGTTTTCCTGGTTTATTGCACATATGTTGATTAAATCTCTAACCCGTTAATCTATATATCAAATGCATGTGGAGTTATTTTTTTGTCTTGTGTGAATGTAGGCCAGCCTTGGGAGGAGAGTTGCAGTCAAAGAGCGATCAAGCGTAAAGAAGGATCGACATCAAATGCCCGAAATAAGGTATGCGCACTTGATCTTCTAAACTATGTATTTGCTTAAGAATAATGGGGATTAGGTTCGGGACAAATGTATAAAGTAGGAATCTTTAGGTCTTTTCTGCATGCATGATAAAACCCTAAGTGCTAGTCCGTAGAGGGATTTCCCACTTACAACATTAACCCATACACCCCCCTAGGATGCATTCCATAGAAAATTTGGAATGGACTCATCCTTGTGCTTCTATTTGGTGAGTCATTATATGAAAACTGAGCTTGAGCAAGCATCTGATCCCACTACCTATGGTTTTCATTCATAAGGCTTCTCAAAATATTTCCCAGACTTCTATTTACTACCTTGGTCTATCCATCAGTATGTGGATGATAGGCTAAGATAAAACTGAGATTAGTACCAAGATTTTTCCACAAGGTTCTCCACAAGTGTCTCACAAATCTAGTGTCTCTGTCGGAAACTATACTTTTGGGTAAACCATGAAACCTTACAACCTCTCTAAAGAAAAAAATTGCAACATTTGTCGCATCACTAGTCTTCGTACAAGCAATGAAATGAGCCATTTTTGAAAATCTATCTACCAAAACATATATTGAATCATTACCTCTCTGTGTTCTTGGCAATCCCAACACAAAATACATACTCACTGCATCCCATGGCCTGCTTGGAATGGGTAGTGGCTGATACAACCCTGTATTTTGACTTCTCCCTTTAGCATGCTGACAAATCTTGCACTTCTCCACAAACTTATTCACTTGATTTTGCATACCTGTCCAATAATAAAAAGCATTTACCTGAGCAAAGGTTCTATCTTGTCCAAAATGTCCTGATAGTCCTCCGTCGTGTTTTTCTTTGATCAAATTCTCCCTCATTGAACACCTTGGTATGCACAATTTATGGTTCTTGAACAACAATCCTTCCTCTATCGTATAGTCCAACCATTGACTTCTATTACTAGCAACATGATTTTCACAAGTTGCATAGGAATCCTTGAAATCTGCATCATCTCGATACATTTTTTTTTAACCATCAAATCCTAAAGTGCTAACTTGAATTTCTTGCAAATTAAATTGATTCTACTCAAATAATTAACAACCTTATTAGTCTTACCACTCATGTATTTAATTACAAATGTAAAATTCTGCAGAAATTTAACACACTTGACATGTCTTTGATTCAATTTCAGTTGACTAATTATAAATTGTAATTCATGATTGTCGTTGTACAAAACAGATTCCTTGGGCATGAGGTAATTCCTCCACTTCTTAAGTGCTTGAACAATTGCATAAAATTCCTTGTTATAAAAGGAATATTTCTGTTTTTCCTCATTTAATTTCTCACTAAAATATGCAATTGGTCTTTTCTCCTGACTCAAGACAACTCCTATTGCAGTCCCACTAACATCAGTCTCAAATTGAAAGAATTTATCAAATCTTGGCAAAGCTAATACAAGCTTTTCAGTAATCTTTTTCTTCAATAGCTTAAAATTTCTATTAGCTGCTTCAATCCACTTGAATGGTTGTTTGATTTCTTTGATAGTTTCTACAATAGGTGCACATATATGACTGGAACTTCTAACAAACTTTCTATAAAAACTTGCAAGTCCATGGAAACTTCTTACCTCAAATGTATTTCTCGGGGTTGGCCAATTCATAATTGCTTGAACCTTTTCTGGGCCCATATTCAAACCTTCTTCAGATACTACAAACCCCAAATATATCAGCTCCCTCTTCATAAAACTGCATTTCTTCAAAATTTTCAACAGTTTTTCCTTTTGCAAAGTACTCAAAACCATCTTGATATGCCTTAAATGTTCCTCTTATCTCTGACTATAGATCATGATGTCATCTAGATAGACTATCACAAACTTTCCAATAAATTCCTTTAAGACCTCATTCATTAACCTCATAAATGTACTAGGAGCATTTGTGAGCCCAAAAGGCATCACCAACCATTCATACAATCCACTATTATTCTTGAAAGCAATTTTCCATTCACCCCCTTCTCTAATTCTAATTTGGTGATATCCACTTTTTAAATCAATCTTTGGAAAATATTTTGAACCACTCAAACAATCCATCAAATCATCTATGCAAGGCAATGCAAATCTATACCTTATGGTAATTTTGTTGATTGCTCTGGAGTCACTGCACATGCACCATCCTCCATACTTCTTTGGGCTGAGTACTATTGGTACAAGACATGGACTCAAACTCTCCTTCACCAATCCTTTATCTAACAACTCATGTACCTGCCTTTTAATCTCTTCATTCTCTTGTGGGTTCTTTTTATAGGATGCTTTATTAGGCAAACTTTCTCCAGTGATTAAATCAATGTGATGGCTAATACTTCTCACAGGAGGTAAAGTATTTGGTAATCCATCCACTATAATATCAACAAATTCATCAAGCATAAATTTGACTTCTGTAGGTAAATCATCTGGGTTTGTATTAGTGAGTATTACCTTTGGCTTACAAATTAAGGAAAAATGCATCTCTTCTTCTTTTTTTACTTCTTGCAGCAACTCCTTCCCACTTATCAACACGACACTTGGACCAATTTCTTCCTTTGCTGTCTCATCCTTCAATTGTAACAACACATGCTTGTTCCCATTATTTTTGAGAGAATAAGTGTTCCTTCTACCATCATGAATGGATTTCCTGTCATACTGTCACAACCTTCCCAACAAAATATGGCAGACGTCCATAGGAATTATATCACATAACACCTCATCCTTGTAGCTATCAATATGGAATTCCACTTTACACTGTTCATTCACCAAAATATGATGTCCCTTATGAAACTAGGACACTTTGTAGGGAGTGTGATGTACTAGACTCTACAATCCCAATTTATCTACCATCTCTGTGGAAACCAAATTGTCCGTGCTACCACTATCAATGAAAATTTTACAACATTTACCTCTTGACTTACATACATTCCTGAATTTTTTTTTCCTATGAGCTGGTTCATGAACCTCCTTTTCCACCTTAACCAAAACTCTCTTCAATAATAATGGTTCCCCTACCTCTGTAGTTTCTTCTTTTGCTAGTTCATTCACATCTTCTTGCGTTGTTTCTGCAACATGTGCATTCCTCTGATTTGCTTCCTTGTTCTTTGGACAATCCCATGACATGCATCCTATTTTACCACATGTACACCATCTCATTTCTCTACCTCTTTTTCATCCTCTCGAGAAAAATCTTCTGCCTCTTGATTCTGACTGGCTTCTTGAACTTCCTGCCTCTTCTTTTGAAGGTTGAAATCTTCCTCTGTTAGATTGTCCTTTGTCTCTTGCTGGACTCCTTCCTCTGTTTCTCTAGCTCTGCTTTCTGGCCAGCTTCTCTTCTACCTTCAAAGATGCTTGGTATGCATATTCAACAGTTCTCAGGGAAAAAAGGATGATTTCATCTTGAATTTCATATCTCAAACCATTTATGTATCTAACAACCTTCTCAACATCTTCGTCAATGTGACCAACTCTCAACTCCTGATCTTAACTTTTCCTTTTCTCCTTCTGTCTGCCTGCAACTCATCCCACCATAGAGCCGCATTTCCCTTTAGCCTAGTCACTGCATGCTTCACCTTCTTCTCCTCTTCTACCTCTTCATAATCAAAATATTTATCCATGGCATTTATCTAGTCAAGTAATTCATCAACATTTAAATTACCTTTGTACATGGGCACTTCCATCTTAGGCCTAGATCCAACGTTTGTGGTCGACCATTCTTACTAGTTGTTCCTCTACTGTTTCTCCTCCTGGAGCTCTTTTTGTTTTATCTTCAATGCATGTATATTCACTTTTGCTAGCATCTCCTATGTCAGGTTATCTCCTCTGCGCTATCTCCATGGCCTCCATCCTTGCCTAGATGCACCTAAGCTCGGAGCGTAACTCATCAATTACCACATTCCTATCTCTGCCTCTTCACTCGAGTGGAATGATTCCTTAGATACAACATTTCTTTGATACCAAAAATGATGGCAAATACCATCAACTTCAACCCACAATCACAGAGTTTTCACCACTCTGTCGCAATCAATATTCAGGGTGCCTGTCTGGCCTCGGATCAACATGAACATGCACTCAAATTTTCCCTTTTTCTACAACTTTGAATTGTGCTCTATCATAAATAACTCTATGCGGAATTACCACTACGCAGATATACCTCTGTGCGGAAGCATCAACGAACAATGTTGACGAAATCTATCGCAGACAATTCTGTGTGAAATTCAACAAACAATGCGGGTGTGTCGCAGGTTACTCTGCATGCGAAATCCTATGATAATACTAACTTGTCGCATATCTTTATGGGGTGTTCCACTACGCCAAATTGTGAATATATGTTCCTACGAAGACAAATACTCGAGAAATATTCTTTTAAATGAAATTTTAGAACTTGCTGAAATTAACTGTGCACGGTCTTCCTGCAATCACATAAACTTGTCACTCTGCCAAGATAGCTTATACATAGAGTTTAACAATTCAAACACACAACGCGACAAAATGTGAACACACTATGCGACAATACCACAGACTTTGTTCTTTCTTTTTATCAATGAAGGAGTAAATTTACACATGAAATCTCTTTCCTTCTTGGTCTCTTGGACCTGTGCGATCCACACTTTTACACATTCAATATCGCACACTTGCTCCCCCCTGCCTTTTAAAAATAATTCAATATATCTCAAGCCCTTGAATAGCTTACAAAAAAATGAATCTCGATTTATCTTAACAAATGCCTAAACTAGAGACATGTTCCTAATATTTAGAAACATACTTAACACCCATGACAAACAACTCGATATCTAATCAAACAAACTCAATGAAAATGTCTTCTAGAGACATTTCGCAATTAGTATAGATATAATAAAAGAAATTAGGGAAAAAATTCCCTTGGTAAATGTCTTTGATCCTTGACATCAATTATAAAACTTGTTGTCAGATGCTCCTGCATCAATTTTAGATTGAAATCCTTACCTAGAGCTACAAATGCAACTAATATCTCAAAAAAACCAAGGCACACTGATATCAGGGCATCAAATACTACAATAAACTCAAAAAGAGGAGAGAAGACAAATTAGGTAAGGCCACATGATTCCATCAATAAAAAATCACATAATAGTCCTCCCTTGGATTTAATTGATATAAACCACAAAATCAAGTTAGGGGAGTCAGCAACTGTAAAAATGTCAGACATGTACTTGTTAATGGTGAAACTTGTCAAGTTGATCTCTCTTTTTTTTAGGGCAAGTTAATATGTTAGTTTTAAGCATACTAAAATTTCTAATGTATTCCCCCTCAAAAGACATAACAAGTGCACAAACACCCTCATGGGGTAATAGAAGGGATCCCTTTCCTATACAAGGTAAGAAGGAGGTGCTTAATTTGCTACATGAAGCACAAGAAATCCCATACCAAGAAGTAGCATTAGTTCCTACTTCTCTACAAAAATGAGTTGTTGCACCCCATGAGAGAGTGAAAAGAGACAGGGGAAACATTATCCATGTCTCCCCTATGCCTTTACACCTATACTTCAATATAGTTGCAACTAGTAGAATTTTTTTCCAAAGAACAAAGGTATTGGACTACATTCTTTTGTACCTATATGTTATCTTTAATGTTGAATGTTGTTATCTCAATGCTTTAAATTCACATTTCTAGATAATATTAAAATAAAGCTTGAATTTTGATGGTGCCTTGTTCATTTTTAGATAACAAATTTAAATCAGACGGACCAAGTTTTGGAGACATTATATCTCCATAGAAAAACCATGAATTATATGGATATCATCCCATGAAAGGAGGATGGAGACAATTAGAAATGGGAAAAGAAGGATCGAGAGAGAAGAAGGAAGGTGTTGGTTGTGGAGATAAGAAGGATGGCAGTGGGGGTGAAGAAGGATGATGGATAAAACAAAAATGGAGAAGGGGATGATGATAAGAAGGGTAGTGATAATAACACATTTTTGAATTTTTGGAGCATCCTAACTATGACACAAACACAACACAATTACGACACACATATTATTGTAAAAACAATTTAATTAAGGGTTTTTTCTTCATCACCTCCCCTACACAGACAATATTTATGATATTGAAGTAGTGATTTATTTCATGGTTGTGAAGGCTCCATTCCTAGGAACCGACATTGAACGATTTGTATTCATTTTAAACTATTTGTTTAAACATTAGTTTCTAATCAAGGAAGCTCCAAAACCAGTGCAATTATTTACTTAGTTCTAAATTATTCTTTTTTGGTTTTGGAAAATGTTTGGTCTTGTTGGATTGTAGAGATATTAAAGAAATTGTCCTACATCATAGATTCTGGTCTATATCTTACCAAAGTCATACAAAAAAAATCTGGTATGTTGGATAAAATTTATCACACACAAATGATGTAGAATATCTTTGTATTCATGTTGGGTAATTCCAAAGGTGTGGACCCAACCAAGTTGCGTAAATGGGAATATTCAATCTTAATTTTCTCTTAAAAGGAAAATCAAGAGCTAACAATGGTAATTTCGATGAATCTGGCAAGGAAATATTACGAGGAACACAAAAATAAATGTGTTGATACTATTATTGGAATGCCTTTGCATAATGTTGGATATTTATACTCATGTTGGGGGGATGCGTGAAATACTAAGTTTTGAACACAAGAAAGAGATTCAAGATCTCAGACGGTTTTCCATCGATGAATACAACATGCAACATGCCCGTCTGTGTATATATACAATTTTTGGATTAGATTATGTAGCAATAAGAGTTCAAGCTTGTGCAAATTCGTGTTGTTTGAGCACATTCCAGAGTTATCATCCACGATTCTAATTACCACATTCAACAACATAAATAATGCAATGGGAGTGAACTGGTTGAGAATATAAGAAACCATCCACATCTGAGGAAAAACTTCCATAATTGTCCCCAATGTGATTTCTACTCTACAATATAAAATTGCAAGAAAAAAAATCTTTCTTGGCTTGGCTTCTAGATCCCACAACTCCCCTCCTGGTCTACCAAAAACAAAAAAAATTTGATATAGCTCGCTCTAATCCTTACATTCTATCGATCAATTCATTAATTAAATAAAAATTATGAACCATTATCTTCTTCTTCTTGAGTTTTAGACTCTTCTACCTCCTCGACCTTATCTCTAGATAAACTGAAGATGCTTAGCTTGTATTACATAGATGCATTTATTTTTAGGTCGATTCTAGTGTTTTCATCTTGGTGCATTCTATAAGTAACAACAATGTTTCCAATAACCACATTCAGCTACAAGAATAACACACACTGAGTGAACCAATTGAGCATAGTAGCCCAAATCTAACATAGAGCTTTGATAATTGTCCCCAACATGATTTATACTGTACAATATACACAATGCAAGAAACATGATTTATAATCGCATAACATACACAATGCAAGAAAAAGAAAACCTTTCGGCTTGGCTTCTATATCTCCACCCCACCCACAACAAACACACACACACACACACACACACACACACACACACATATAGACACACACACATATATACCTTACATTTGAATATTTCATTCATTAATTATAATAACTATAGTTCTAATGAGGGACTAAAAATAAAATACCTATTTAATACAATACGTTGGTGAAAAATGTTCATGTGAATGGTTAGATATCTATGAATCATAATGAATCCATTGGATCACAAATCAATGCTTTAGACGTCGACATTCTAGGCTTTATTAGTTAATAATTGATTTATACATGCACACAATTAATTAAAAGTAAAAGGTGAAGGCTAGAATGACAAGATGTCTGGAACACATACCAAACCATAAGTCCTCTTATTCTTATATATTCCATCTATGTTCTTATAGGGAGTAATTCTTTAGCATGAATCTAAGCTAGGTGGTCTATCACAACACTGGGTACTTGGCATTTTTTTAATCAAAAATATCATTATGACATTTCTACGACGATAATTTCTTTTAAAATGACTCTTAAGAGATGCTAAATCGATTCAAATTGACGCTAAAATGATTCAATATAGAAACTCAATGCATGTGCGACAAACATATGACATAAGTAAGACACACAAACAACACAATGTAACACAAACATGATGCACTTTGGTTATGATTTTTCTTTTTTCTATAGATAGTGGAAAAATTCCAGACTTTGATCTTTGTAATGATGTTTTCTTGTCTTTTAAAGTCATGAGCAATCATATTTATTTGTTGATACAACTCATAGGTTTGTGATAGTGGACAATTTTCAGATCCTAGTTTTGAAAGATGTAATCTGTGTCCTTTTAAGTCGAGGAACAATTTTTCTTTTTTGATTTATCTTAATGATATGTAAGGCATGTATGCAGAGAAATTTGCTCCATCAAGCTACATAACACTTTTTTGAATACCTTGAGGCAGATGATGATGTGATTTTTTTTAAATATAAAATTAAATATTTTTTTCATTGGAAACAATAATACATGAGATGAATTCATTTGATGTAATTCTCACCGCTATGAGAACTTGTTACTTTGATTTCAAACAACTGCTTGAAAAAAAACATGTAGAAATATTCATTTCAAAAAATTCATATTTTTTCAAGACTTGATAATGATTGAAAATAGGATTAAGCTAATATTTTCATATAAATGCACATATTATCCTCTACTATAATATACTTGTTATGAAGGGGTGACAAGAGTGGGGGGCACAATAAGCGATCTTGGAGAAAAAATGTTGATTAAGTTTTCATAGGGTCTATGGAATGTAACAAACAACTTTGCTGAGGCCCACACACTATGGAAAAATCTTAAGCTTTCTAAGGAAAATGGTATCCAAAAGATCATCATTCTAGTGGATTCAATGATTGTGATATGGGAAATCATAAATTGATTGGACCTCAAGAAAAAATCCCTCCCTAGATTGTTATCTCACAAAATAAGTCTCCTTGATGAGTTTGAATTTAAATCCTTTCACATTTCGCATGTGCATAATTCCATAGAAAATGTTGGAAATTGAGAGGGGGGTGGGGGTGAATCAATATTACCCTTTTTTCAACAATTAGCAGTTACTTTTATATTTTGTTAAATACCACAATAGATCAACAATGGACTTGTTTGTAAAATCAATTATATAAGTGTAATTAATAGGAATTACAAGGCTTTTTATGAAGAATAGTGAAGGGAACCAATCCTTTTTAGAGCACTGACTCTAGGAGACACAAATCCCCTTATTCAGGGAACCAACCCTAGGAAGCACCACCTCCCTTGTTTATTTAGGGCACCAACCCTAGGAAGCACCAACTCCCTTGTCTTTAGGGAACCAACCCCAAGAAACACCAACTACCTTAAATTACACTTACTTATTAAAGGATATGAATCCTTTCGTGCTCCTCCCTTCCACCCTCACTTCATAAGAATCATCAGTTCTTCTTCTTGGACTCTGCTGCTATTTTGATCTTATGATTTGGAATACAAAGACACCTCTTCTTCACCATTCTTCCTTGTGTTGAATTTTCACTATGCTTGGCTCAAGCATGAGGTTTATTTCATTTTAGTCATGTACTTGAACCATAAGCAAATGGAACTACACAATTTAAAAGTGCCGCAACAACCAATATCACAAGAAGAATAACCATGCACAAGAACACAAGAAGAATAACCATGCACAAGAACACAAGAAATATCCTCGGAAAACCCTTCTCAACAAGGGAGAAAAAACCCGACAATCCTTTGCTATATTCTCAAGAGAAGATCCTCCAACCATAAAACCCTAATGCACACAAGAGGGTGCTCTACTACCTTGAAACTTGTGCCCAAGAGAGGTGCACACTTCAACCCTAAAAGTGCGCTTGCTGAAATTCCTAAATGACAAGTGACTTGTGTGTTTCCTCAATGGGGAAATCAACTTTATTTATACTAGACTGGACAGACCAAAAGTGGTGTCTATTGGCACAAAAGGGCCGACCTCAATAACTCAGAAAATAATTAATTATTACAATAACCATTAATTATCTTTCACATATGGTGGAGCCGACCTGTACCCTTTACATCACAATTAGGGTTACATGTAAATCTTACTCTCAGACAATATAGCAAGGGATATCACACATCCACTAGTGATCAGCCACTAGGGGCACGTCCACTTATGCTCAGCCACAGGGACGTCCTACTCAACAGATCTCTATCTCACTAATTCCACGGGAGAATCATCTGGAGTACCATTTCAATCCTGACTCAAATGAGTCCACAAGGCAAGAGACCGCACATCATAACAACTCAGTCCAGAGTCTAACGCACACCCATCACATGGGAACCTTCACCCTACACAGGGGTACACATCGTTTCATCTCAATATAGAGAGGAACGACACACCCATCTCATGGGAATCCTCACCCCACACAGGGGCACACATCATCTCATCTCAGTCCAGAGAGGAATGACACACCCATATCATGGGCACACCCAACACATGGGTTCTCTCACAGTTTGACTCAACTCAGTCTCAGAGGAGAACATGTCCTGGAGGATGTCTCACGAAGCTGCAATCATCAACACCTTACTTATATAGTCACCCAACTGGTGTGAGCTATGAATCATTGTGTACCTTTGTTTGGACAATCACACCTCTTTATTTAGATTAACAAAAATAATGTTTGTTTTTCTTCATTATTATTCAAACATTATCGTGAAGGCTTTTCAAATCAGTTAGAGTGATTTTCATAAATCGATCACTGATATGGATCAATTTCATTTTAACTCTATTCCATGTCTTTGCAAATATTGCAGAAATCGAATTCTGCAGAGGCACTTCCTTCAAAGCATTTACATGTGACCATATGCGCAAAACCACGGGCTTATTAATTTAAGCGATGTTCCCAGTGCTTCACGACTTATGTGTTCGTAACCCATGATCGGGGGTTGGAACCTAGTCCTCCAGACTTCGACCTTCGAGCATTTTATCTTTCATCCAGTCTTCGAAGGTTTTGACCTCTCACAAGGATTGATCTAATGGTTAGCATGATTCCCAGAACCAAATCAATGGTCTAGCTTTGATCCTTACACTGCTTAATCCAACGACTATGAATTAATCAAAGATTGAGATGGACGACCACTATTTACTTCGAGACTTCGGGGGTTCGGAGGAAAGGGTAATTACTGTTCCAATTTCCACTGGATTTGGTCAATGCCAAAGTGGATAACATGGGAGTGCTTACGCCATCTTTCCACTATGTTTTGATCTAAGGGTCATGTGAGAATCTGAAGGATCTTAGATCAATGATTAGCGTTGATTTCAACCTTCGACAGTTCGGGTAGTTGTTGGTTTCCGCAGAAGGAAAAACTCTCGGAGTGACTAACTTGTTGACATCACTACTGACTTGGCACTAGCCAAGTGGCTGCCATGTGTCACTTATATTTTTGACTTACGTTTACCTAAAATGCCAACTGGACCTTGATAGTTGTTACCATTTGATTGTGCCACGTGTCCTTGCTGACGTGGATTTCCTGATGTGTCACATGTCTTCCTCCTAGATCTAACGATCATAGGTTTATGTGAATCCTTGATCCAACGACTGTGATCAGTTCTAGATCAATGGTCTAGATTCATTTCGGCCTTCGAGACTTCGAGTTATTCTCTTTTCGCACTTCCCAATTCTCCCAGAGTGAGATTCCGCGAATAAACCTCGAGTAACTTAACTTCATCTAACGATCCTTCATTGACGCGGAAATCTTAACACGATCCAACGATTGTCGGGAATTCGGCTATTCGGGATCTCATGAATCCTTGATCCAACGACTGTGATCAGTTCTAGATTCATTTTAGCTTTTAGGACTTTGGGTTATTCACTTTTCTCACTTCCCAATTCTCCTAGAGTGAGATTCCCCGAATAAACCTTGAGTAACTTGACTTCATCTAACAATCCTTCTTTGACACGAAAAGCTTAACATGATCCAATGGTTGTCGAGATTTCAACTATTCAGGATCTTAGGCTTTTGGCCTTGCTTATCCTATCCTTCCATTTTATTTTGATCGGACGGTCAATATAACTCCCAAAATTTTTCTTAGATCAGACGACTCATGTCCTTCCTTGATCTTAACGGCTGGAAAACCTCTCGAAGCTCCTTCTTCAGATCTTTCGGTTGAGATCTAATTCTTCCCAACCTCTGACTTCCCCTCAATCTGATGGTCCTGGACTGTCCCAAAATGATAATGGATGGCTCCTATGCGTCATCTCTTCTGAGCCTCTTGTGTGTCATCTCTTCTGATCTTTTGGGTTTATACTTGGATTCCAACTGAACCAAGATCGCTGATCTGTTGGGAATTGGATCCCTATCGCATTAATGCGCTTTCCCTTCTGAGATTCGATTAACGTTTCTTTCTTCTGATCTGTTTCATCGCTATTTTCCCTAAGCTTTTAATAATTATTTGTGTATTATTTACTCCTTTTGTACATGGATTCATTGTATGCTATCTCTCCTGAGTTTTAGAGTCATAGGATCACTGTTGATCCTATCATGATCAACAGTGATCACGATCTGCTTATGTGCAACTTCCAACGGTATTTCTCTTGAGCTTTTAGAATCTCAAAGGCATATAATGATAGTACCATATTTATCTTCTTGCCATCAATGCCATAATCAACATTGATCATTTTGGCCCTCTTTGACATCAATGCCAACACCATAACACCATGTCCAACATTCTCCCCTTTTGGCATTGATGGAAACCTTTTTCTTTGTTAAATTTCTTCCCTTATCAATTTCCTCTTTTGACAACAATGCCAGAGGGGATCTTTCTTCGCTCCCCCCGTGGCAATGTTCCCCTTGACCATGTGCCCCTTCTGATACGATTTTATGGTTTTTAATGAGGTTTTTGAATTACTCCTAATTTCTATCGAAGATTTTCAAAAGTACTCCTGGGCAAGGGTTTTGTGATAATATTTGCAATATGTTCTTTGGTGTCTACATACACTATTCTAACTATTTTTTGGGTAACCCGATCTGTTAGGAAATGGTATTTAATTGGGATGTGTTTGGTTTTAGAATGAATTACTAGACTTTTAGATATGCTTATGGCACTAGTGTTATCACAATTAATAGTAATGGGATTATTATATCTTATTTTTAGGTCTTCTAAAGTTTGCTTCATCCAAAGTAATTGTGTGCAACATGATGCAACAATAATGTATTTTGCCTCTGCTGTAGAGAGTGATGTGGATGTTTGTTTCTTGCTTAACCATGCTACCAACATTTTTCCTAGAAAAAATGCTCCTCCACTGGTGCTTTTCCTATCATCTATGCTATCGGCCCAATCTGCATCAGTATATGCAGTTAAATTGAAGTCTTTATTTTTTGGATACCATAATCCATGTTCTAGGGTGCCTTGAAGGTATATGAATATTCTTTTTACTTATTTTAAGTGAGTTTCTTTAGGTGCAGATTGAAATCTCCCCATGATTTCTACAACTTGCATGATGTCAGGTCTTGTTGTTGTTGAATAGAGCAAACTTCTAACCATTGATCTATACATCATTTGGTCCACTTTTGGTGAGTCCTATTCTAGGCTTAGTTTACATCCAATGACCATGGGAGTACTCATAGGTTTATTGTCTTCCATTTTAAATTTCTTCAGCATTTCCTTAATATATTTGGTTTGAAAAACAAATATTCCATTTTCTATTTGATTTACTTGTAAACCTAAGAAAAATGACAGTTCTCCCATCATAGACATTTCAAACTCTTCTTGCATTTTGGTTGCAAATTTTTTGCTTAGTGTAGTAAGATTACTCCCAAATATGATGTCATCTACATATACCACCACAATAATCATGTTTTGATCCTCAATTTTTATGTATAGATTGCTGTCAGTAGTCCCTCTCTTATATCCTTGTTTTTGTAGGTATTGATCAAGCCTAGAGAACTATGCTCTGGGGGCTTGTTTAAGACCATACATGGCCTTTTTCAGCTTGCACACATAGTCCTGATTTCCTGATAACATGAATCCTTCTAGTTTCTCAATTTAGGCTTCTTCTTATAATGTTCCATTAAGGAATGCTGACTTGACATCCATTTGATAGATTTAAAATTTTTTGAAGCATGCAAATGCCAAGAACATTATGATGGCCTCAAGTCTTGCTACTAGAGAGAAAGTCTCTTCAAAATCAATACCTCCTACTTGGGAATATCCTTTGCAAACTAATATGGCTTTTTTCTTTATAATCTCCCCATTTTCATTTAGTTTGCTCTTGAAGATCCACTTGGTTCCTATCACATTCTTGTTCTTGGGTATTGGAACTAGTTCCCAAGTCTGATTCTTCTCTATTTGGTCTAGTTCTTCATTCATTGATTTTATCCAATCTTTACTTTTGATAGATTCATTAACTGAAATAGGTTCTATTAGGGATACAATTTCTTGTTCTGAGTTAAAAGTGAGTTTCCTTCTTGTTTCCACTCCTGCACTTTTATCTGTGATAATCTGGCTTTCAGGATGATTCTTTTGAACTCTTTTTGATGGAGCTCTTGGCTAGGGCGTTTCTTCATTGTCTTCTTCATCAATATGTTGTTCATTTTCCCATGTTTCATTATTAGCATCTTCTTGCTGAGATTCTACATCATCATCTTCCTGATGAGATTTTACATCATCATCTTCTTGTTGAGATTTTTTATCAATGCCTTGGGATATGCTCTTTTTTAGATCATCCATCTTTACATTGATACTTTCCATTATCTTTAGTAGTCAAAGATTATAACATCTGTATGCTTTCTTATTAGATGAATATCCTAAGAATATTCCTTAGTCAGATCTTGGATCAAACTTTCCTAGGTTATCTTCATCATTCTTTATGTAAGATTTACTTCCAAAAGTTCTAAAGTGTTTTACAGATGCTGGCCTTCCAAACCATAGTTCATAATGGGTTTTGTCATGGTTGGGTCTCAACTGAGCTCTATTAAGTATGTGGAATGCTATGTAGATTACATCTCTCCAGAATTTGTCTAGAATCTTGACTTCATTTAGTATGGTTCTTGCAGCTTCTTGAACTGTTTTGTTTTTCCTTTCTACCACTCCATTCTGTTGAGGATTCCTGGGAGCTGGAAACCGTCTTTTGATACCATGATTTTCACAGAATTGAAAGAACTCTTTAGAGGTGAATTATCCTCTATTGTATGATCTCAGACATTTAATTTTGATATCTGTTTCATTTTCTACAAGGGCTTTGTATATTTTAAATTTCTCAAAGGCTTCTGATTTTTCTTTTAGAAAGAATACCCATGTCAATCTTGTGTAATCATCAATAATAAACATAAAATATTGTTCACCATAAGTACTTTTGGTTCTGGTTGGTCCACATATATCTGTGTGAGTAAGACCTGATGGTTTTGTTGTCGAATTCTCTTTTGTTTTGAACCTAACTCTTGTTTTCTTTCCTATTTGACAATGTTTACAAATAGAATCTGAAGGCTTAATCACTTTTGGCAGGTCCCTAGCTGCGTTTTTCTCGTTGGATTTGATCAAGTTATCAAAGATTAAATGCCCTGAACTTCTATGACATATCCAAATTTCATCTACTTGGCTTAAAGAACATTTTTCTTCTTCATCTATATTAAGGATGTACGCATTGCTAAATGTTCTTGGTGCAACTGCCACTAACTTTCCAATGTCCTTTTTTTCTGATCTTACATTTCTAAGAATCAAAAGTAAGTATGTGACCCTGATCACATGTTTGACTTACACTTAAGAGATTAGGTTTGAGATTTTCTACTAGAAGTACATCTTCTCCTTTGGTTTTATTATTTCCTAAACTAACAATGCCTTTTCCTAGTATCTTGGCTAACATGTTATCTCGAAAAGTTACTTTTCCTTTTCCTTTCTTATTTAACTTGAGAAATTTACTTTGATCTCCAGTCACGTGTTTGGAACATCCATTGTCTATATACCACTGTCATCCTTGATTTCTTGCATATAAGGCTACATTTCACTCTGTTTGCCTTTTCTTCCATTCTTTTTGACTATGGGAAATATTTGTCTTTTTATCATATTTTGGCAATCTACATTCACTGGTTCTATGACCATAGTTGTTGCATTTTTTGCATTCACTATTGAAGTCTTGCAAAGGAGAAAATGAGTTATAGTTTCTCTTCTATGTATTGTACTTATTGTTCTTATATCTTTGGACATTTCTACGATTGTATTGTCCATAAGATTTGCAGTGTATCGCCTTATGTCCAAAATTATTGCAAGAGTAACAATATCCAATAAATAGATATTTAGGGGGATTCCTTCTGATGGTTGTATTTTTCTTGTCATCTTTTACTCTAGTAGGGAGTATTGATTTCTGTTTATGTGTAACCATTTTCAATGGTATCATCTTTGCCTTATTATCTTCTTTTCTTAACGAGTTTTTCAGAGCATCTGCGTAACCGATTGGTTTCTTGAAAGATACTTGTGATGTAGAAGTTGAGTCTTGAGTGTATCTCAAACCAGTCTTGTTGTTTGGTGACCTTTGAGTACTGAGAATTTCATCCAAGATCTTTGAACTATTTCCAAATTGTGATCCCTTCTTTTCTTTCTCAATTTCACTTTTTAGCAGCGTAATCTCAACTTCTGGTTTCTCACATACTTGTTTTTTTATCATTAAGTTGTTGTAAAATGACTTCTTCAATTGTATTATCTTCCAGGATCTAGGACTTCAAATCACTGATGGCATGTTTTGACTCTATGATGGTTTTGGAAACTTCCCTCTCTCTTGATTTAGTAGCTTCTTTAATCTCTAGAAGCTCTTCCCTTAGTACCCTGTTTTGTTTTTTAGTTTTTCTTAGTTCTTCAATTACACTAAGGATTTGTTCTTCGAAGTTCACTTCTTCTTCATCTTTTGAATGTTTATAATCTTGACTTTTTATTCCCATAAATAGAAGCTCTGGTTCGTCTTCTTCATTTTCTTCTGATGAGCTATTGTCTTCTTCGATAAATAACGTTTTCTTTTTCTTGTAGAACTTATTTTTATTATTAGTGTTTCTTTTGTTCTAATTTTTGAAGGTTCTTTCGTAATCACTTTCCTCTTGCTTAGGATAGGGACATTTATTGACAAAGTGTCCAATTTTTCCACAGTTGAAACATATTAGAGGAATCTTTCCTTTGTATTTCCCTATCCCTTTCTTGAGTTTCTTTATGAAGTTGGCACTTTCCTCATCAGATATATCTGATAACTCATCATTGGCCTTTTTCTCTCGCCTCATCTTTGTTTTAGATTCTTTAAAGGATGTTTCTCTCTTTGATGATTTATCATTCCCTGTTCTCATTTCATATGCTGTAAAGATTACATGAAGCTGATCAACTGTGAGTGTGTCAAGATCATGCCTATCTTCAATTGTAGAAATCTTGGCATCATATCTCATAGGTAATGAACTTAGTATATTTTGCACAATAGGTTTATCTGTAAGTTCTTCTCCTACTGCTCTGATTGAATTAACCACTTCATCTACCCTATGAAGGTATTCAACAATGTTCTCTTCTTCTTTCGTTTTTAGATTTTCAAACTGAGTTCGATAGGTATGTAGTTTGGCTTCCCTGACTGTTCTATCTCCTTCATATATAACCTCCAATTTGTCCCAGATTTCTTTGGCTAACTTACAATGCATAACCTTCACACATATAGAATTTGTCAACCCTCCTAGAATTGCATTAACTTCTCTTGAGTTGTCATTGCATATTTTATTTCTTGCAACATCTTTGGGTGGAGTAGTTGGTGGAGTGTAACCATCTAGAACATATTGCCAGATATCAAAACCAAGAGCCAACATGAATTTTTTCATTCTTATTTTCCATAGAGCATAACCACCTCCATTGAACAATGGTGCTTTTTTGTTAGACATTCCCTCTTGTTTATCCATCTTCAGGATCTACCTTCCAGTTGTTTAGACTATGCTGAAGCCACTCGCTCTGATACCAATTGTTGGAATACTGAGAGGGGGGGGGTGAATCAATATTACCCTTTTTCAAAAATTATCAATTACTTTTATATTTTGTTAAATACCACAATAGATCAACAATGGAATTGTTTGTAAAATCAATTATATAAGTGTAATTAATAGGAATTACAGGGCTTTTATGAAGAATAGTGAAGGACACCAATCCTTTTTAGAGAACCAACTCTAGGCGACAAAAATCCCCTTCTTTAGGGCACCAACCCTAGGAAGAACCAACTCCCTTGTTTATTTAGGGAACCAACCCTAGGAAGAACCAACTCCCTTGTCTTTAGGGAACCAACCCTAGGAAGCACCAACTCCCTTTTCTTTCATCTAGTCTTCCGAAGTTTTGACCTCTCACAAGGATTGATCTAATGGTTAGCATGATTCCCGAAACCAAATCAACAGTATAGCTTTGATCCTTACACTATCCTTCCACTGATTAATCCAACGACTATGCCTTAATCAAAGATTGAGATGGATGACCACTATTTACTTCAGGACTTAGGGAGTTCGGGTGTTCGAAGGTCCGGGTAATTGTTGTTCCAATTTCCACCAGAGTTGGTCAATGCCAAAGTGGTCAACATGGGACTTCTTACGTCATATTTCCACTATGTTTTGATCTAATGATCATGTGAGAATATAGAGGATCTTAGATCAATGGTTAGCATTGACTTCGACCTTCGACGCTTCAGATAGTTGTTGGTTTCCCTCGAAGGACAAACTCTTGGAGTGACGTAACTTGCTAACATCACTACTGACTTGGCACTAGATGAGTGGCTACCATGTGTCACTTAAATTTGTGACTTACGTGTACATAAAATGCCAACTAGACCTTGACACTTGTCACCATTTGATTATGCCACATGTTCTTGTCGACGTGGTGTTTACTGATGTGGATTGCCTGATGTGTCACATGTCCTCCTCCTGGATCTAAGGTCGTAGGTTCATATGAATCCTTGATCCAATGACTATGATCAGTTTTAGATCAATGGTATAGATTCATTTCGGCCTTTAGGACTTCAGGTTATTCTCTTTTCTGACTTCCCAATTCTCTCGGAGTGAGATTCCCCGAATAAACCTCGAGTAACTTGACTTCATATAATGATCCTTCTTTGACACAAAAATCTTAACATGATCCAATGGTTGTCGAGAATTTGAATATTTGGGATCTTGTGAATCCTTGATCCAACGACTGTGATCAATTCTAGATCAATGGTCTAGATTCATTTCGGCCTTCCGGACTTTGGGTTATTCGCTTTTCACATTTCCCAATTCTCCCATAGTGAAATTCCCCAAATAAACCTCGAGTAACTTGACTTCATCTAATGATCCTTCTTTGACGTGAAAATCTTAACACGATCCAACGGTTGTTGAGATTTCGGCTATTCGGGATCTTGGGCCTTTGGCCTTGCTTATCCTATCCTTCCATTTTATTTTGATCGGATCATCAATATAACTCCCGGAATGTTACTTAGATCAGAAAAATCATGTCCTTCCTTGATCTTAACGAATGGAAAACCTCCCGAAGCTCTTGCTTCAGATCTGTCGGTTGAGATATAATTCTTCCCAACCTCTGAATTCCCCTCAATGTGACGGTCCTGGACTATCCCAAAATGATAATGGACGGCTCATGTGCATCATCTCTTCTGAGCCACTTGTGCTTCATCTCTTCTAAGATTTTGGTTTTATACTTGGATTCTAACTGAACCAAGATCATTGATTTGTTGGGAATTTGATCCCTATCGCGTTAATGTGCTTTCCCTTCTGAGCTTTGATTAACATTTCTTGTTTATGATCTGTTTCATTGTTATTTCTCCTGATATTTTAATAATTATTTGTGCATTATTTACTCCTTCTATACATGGATTCTATGTATGCTATCTCTCCTGAGCTTTAGAATCATATGATCACTGTTGATCCTATCATGATCAAAAGTGATCACGATCTGCTTCTGCGCAACTTCCTACATTATTTCTCCTGATCTTTTAGGATCTCAAAGACATATAATGATAATACCATATTGATCTTCTTGACATCAATTCTAACACCATAACACCATGTCCAACAAAAAACATGTGTGCAAAGCATGGATCCAACCTGAGCGAAGGTGTCCTGGAAGTGAATGGTGTTTTGGGCTACCTCCACTTACCTTAGATTATGGGTTTTGATCAAAATTCAATTAGTGGGTGGTGGATGGTGCATCAAATAGTTTGATATTTAGGACATGCCCCCTTGGTTACACACATTCTAATTAATGTTCTCATAATTTCAAACCTGGGTGAGCTTTAATATTATGAGGATATGGTGGTTTCTTTGGTTTCCATTCTACTGGGATTTCCCCTGAGCTGTTTGTTGCATGTTCGGGGCAGTGCTTGGACTTCTATTTAGTGCATGGTGGTGGAAAAATTATTTTGCATGATTTTAATGTGGTATGCTATCATTGTACATACCAATTTCTACCTTTATCATTTCCTTTCAGAAAGATGGTATTAATTGCATGCTCGAATTCCTGTAGTTCCTCCTCTCGTTTCCGGGTCTTCCTCTACATGGTATGTACTTGGTTTATTAAATGAGTATGCCTTCATCTAACTGATTTATCTGGAGTCCCAAGAAGAAGGTCAAATCCCCAAGTAGGGACATTTCAAACTCACTCTGCATATCTCTGTCAAACTTCTGACTCAACCTGTCATTATCGCTTTTGAAGATGATGTCATCCATGTATACTTCAATGATAGTTAAGCTGTCTTGTTCCATTTTTATATAGAGATTATTATATGTGCTTCCCCTTTTGAATCCTTTTTGTTGTAAGTATCTGTCCAATATTACGTACCAAGCTGTAGGTGTTGGAAATACTAATACAACTGAGAGGGGGGGGGTGAATCAGTTGTTTATAAGCTTAAACAATTTTACACC
>SNQJ01S0015113.1:61881-91053 GCA_010110895.2 Picea sitchensis | reverse complement strand
GTGATTTCGGAGTTCTTGATGCATTGTGTTCTTTGTATTATGAACTCCCGATCCCCGAATCTCCGATGCCACCTGTCCTCTGCGCTGGTTGTGCCACGTGTCACTTTAGCTGACGTGGTTTGTTGACGTGGGTCGAGTTGATCTGACGGTTCAGATTCCGTCGGGATTTTGCATATCGCGAAATCGGAGATTTCGTTGTAGAGTGAACTTTTCCTTATGAAATCCCGATCCCCGAATTGCCGATGAGGCCTCCTGGCTGCCACGTGTCCATACAAGTAAACGGTCCAGATCCCTTATTGATTAACGGTTGCGATCAAATCGCGAAATCGCATATCGCGATTTCGGGGTTTTCAATGTTAAGTGATTTGGATATTTCAAACTCTCTATCGCCGATTCTCCGATGGATTTATCTCTCTTGCAGCTTCTACCGATCTGACAGTCCTGGTTCTTTCGGGAAATTTGGATGGGATCCAACGGTCACTCACTCTTCTTCCTTTTTCCTCTTTAAGCTCTTGCTGTGCGCATTTTCTTCAAGGCTATACCTCCTGAGCTTTTATCCTTATTATCCTACTGTCTCTACTGTTGCCATTAATGACAACAACCATCACTGCATTCTATCCACTGAATTTGCCAACAGTAGGTGGTTTCTTGAGTCCATACATGGATTTATTCAATCTGCAAAAATAGTCTTCCTTTTCTAACAGTTGAAACCCTTATGGCTATTCTATGTAAACTTCTTCTTCTAGTTGTCCATTAAGAAAGGATGATTTTATGTCCATATGATATACCTTGATCCTTTTGAAGCATGCATAAGCTGAGAACATTCTGATTGCTTCCATTCTGGCCACTCGAGAAAAGGTTTCTTTGAAATCTATACCTTCAACGTGTGCATATCCTTTACATACTAATATTTCCTTGTTTTTGGTTACCTGCCCATCTTCGTTCAACTTGTTTCTTAATACCCACTTTGTGCCTATGACATTTTTTCTTTTAGGTCTTGGAACTGGTTACCATGTCTCATTCTTCTCTATTTGATTCAGTTCTTTGTCCATGGCCTTGATCCAATGTTCATCATTGCTAGCTTCCTCAAAGCTGCTTGGTTCAACTGTGGATAGTAATGGTAGATGTCTTTGTTATGGTGTATGTGCTTGTTTTCTTCTTCTGGTTTCTATTCCTACATTTTTATCTTCAATAATTTGTTTCGGTGGATGATTCTTCTGACACCAACGTTTAGGTGTCTTAGAAGGTGTTTGTAGATCTTAATGATTGTCTGTTGTTTCTTCTTGCTCTGCTTCTGGTTTCTTCTCTTCTTCTTCTTCTTATTTTTTCTTTAGTTCTTCTTATGATTCCTGCTCTTTTGAATTTCTACTTTCTTTCTGGGTCTTCATTAGATTTGTTTCATCAAATTTTACGTTGATGCTTTCCACTATTTTATTGAGTCTTAGGTTATAGAATTTGTATGCCTTGATTTTGATTGAGTATCCAATGAGTATTCCTTCATCAAATCGGGAGTCAATTTTAGGATATTTAGTATTCAATGACAATTCAGGATGAATTCGACACCAGGAAAAAGGAGAGTGACCGACCCGACAAGAGACTTGACAAGAGAATTCCCACCAACTGAGCCAATAGCCATAGTCGAGGAACGACCTGCAAAGAATAAGAAGAGACAACTTATAATTTCTAAGTCGTTAGAAGCAACTAAGTCAAACCCACCATCTACATTGGTCGATGAGGAGATCGAGATCAACAAGCCAAAGCACCCTGATTTGTTCAAAGAAATACCAATCCAGTCGGCCCAACCAGTCAAAATTGCACAACAACATGAGTCGGTCAATCAAATACCAATCCAGTTGGTCCATCTAGTTGAATATATACAACAACTGGTCGGTCATCAGTGAGTCGACCTACAGAAAATCAACACCCAAGATGTTAATATTCCTGAGTCAGGACAAATAGATATTATGATCGATGTACCCACAGAAGCAGACAAAAAACAATAGGAACACAGAGAGGAATCCTTCTCAGAAAATGTTGCGACTAAGGATACCGTACCAGGTCAGATGCATGCTCAATAGTCTTCCTTGCAGACATAAACATAACAAAAATAGCAGAAGAAAAAAACAGTAAGGGAACAGGTCGATCATACTCACATACCTTCACAATAGACATAACAAGATCAAGATAAAGACAAGGGGCCTACAACAACATCAGGAAAGATTAAGAAAAAGAAACCCATGAAAACAATCTTTAAAATGACCCAACCATCTAGTCTGTCCGGATTAGTTGGGGAAACTACACTCGACCTGACTTCAATATCCGACCATCACCTCTTCAACTTACATCAAGTCATTACAAAAGAATCAATAAAGAAGTGGAAGGAAGTTATTAAAGAAGGAAGTCAGGTTTCAAAAATAAATGAGGATCAAAAGCAAATGCTACAGGAATGCAAAGAGAAGGTTATAAATCATTTAGGAACAAAGGAGCTGCCATAAGTGGACATCCCCTTGGTGGGTTTTAAAGACTTAGTAGAAATGTTGATCATAGATAATATAGAAAATCAACAACAAGTCGAACTCCTCCAAAAAGAAAAGGAAGATATACAATAACAATACCGCCTAACAAGGATTGATAATCAAAGAATCCAAGAGCAGAAAACCACCATCATGGTGACAGAATACAACAATCTTAAAGGACTCAGACAAAACGTGGAAGAAGTCACCAAGCATGCTACAATGCTAAACTCGGTGATAAGTGTCTGGCCAACCTACTTTGCAACTGCATTCAACAAGGGAAGAATACAAAGAGCTGTGGTTGAAAACATAGAAAAGACCAGAAATATGATGACCAACATCAATATCAAAGAGGCCCTCACAAGTCAGTTAGCAAAATAAAAAGCAGTAGAGTCGCAAATCTCACAACAAGAAAAAGAATGGCAGAAGGAAGGGCACAAAGTACAGTTGGAAAGCGATAATGTAGTAATTTGCCTCGCACATCTCAGAGAAAATATTCAAGAGATGGAACAACAGATTGACCAAGAATCGACTGCAGTACAACAAGTAGAAATAGAAGAGAAAGTAAACTTGCTTGGATAGATCAAGACACTAGGCCTGGAGGCACACCAGTCGATCAATGCATGACAAGAATTCACCCAACATTTGCAACATTCAACTCCCAATATCCTACAGACCACCTTCAAAGCCAATACATAAATCAGACCGAAGTATGCAGCCAAATTGACTAGTGACAAAGATCTCGACGTAGAAGGACAATCAAATGTGGATCCATAATCCTATCAAGCACCAACAAATTTTGGCTATAATTCCTCTTCTTTCTCTCTTTCTATCATTATTATTTTGTAAAAAGTCAATGTAAAATAAAGTTCTGATTATACTCCCCTCTTGCTCGGGACAAGAAAGGAATTGAGGCCTGGGAAGATGTTGTAGGCTCTATTCGACTCTATAGACTAGACCCGACATTCGACTAAGAGTTAGTCGGTCGACTGTCAAAGTAGAAATCATAAGTCGGTCGAGAGTTCTGTTAATCGATCGACCCAGGAAGTTAAGTAGTTACAACTGCATAGTAAATGAATATGTAAGTATAAATAGACAAGCATGTATCAAAGAAGGGGGTATCCATTGTGTTGTATTGAACATCTATCTAATAAAGGTTTTTCTTTGGGATTACACTACTTTGTGTATGTCTCTGTCTATATGTATGTATATGTGATTCTATGCTTGCTTATGTACTAAACTACTGGTAACACTCCCCTACTTTTCCTTAGATTACAACAATACCTGTAAATGCAATCATGAAACCATGTTTTGACAAAAATAGAAATATAAACCTTCACAAATATTAATTTGTGGAGGTTTATACTTGAAGTGGTTTTTGTAGATGCATCCTTTTTTTAAAAGACTTTGTCGGAGCACTCAACTAAATTTTCTCATTTATTTTTTGAAAAATTTGGTCAAAACACTCTAGTCATTTTCTAAATATTCGTGAGCATAATTTATAGAACTCAATTGTTGATCTAGGTTCTTTGTAAAAAAAATATACAATTTAAAAAAAAATCACTCGAATCAGAGGTTAAACAAAGAAGATATTGCAGTTTGAAAATGAGCCCTTCTAGAGTTTTTAGGTGATGGATGTGCGTATTGCAGATCTTATATCTTTTGACAAATCACTTAGATTGTAGTGAGACCAACACCTTTTGAAAAAGGACTTCAAGGGATCTGATTTAGTATATTATATAATATACTTCCAAGTAATATTTAGTGCACTACAAAACTTGCAAATCACTGCCCCTAAACCCTTGCCACAAAAGTAGCTCCATTGAATGTAAGCTTATCTGATTTGTGTTTTAAAACCTTGGCTATCCTACTTATAGTGGATTATTGCATTTAACATGGATATATTGTCTCCCATAATTAAGTCATATCCAGGGTTATATGACACTAGTGTGGAAGAAGCCCATCTTATAAGTTTTCTTTGAATTTGCTATGGAGTATGAAGAACATCATAAGAAGTGATTACTTGAAGTTGAAGATATTTCTAAATCACACCCACATTATGCAAACCTTGAAGTAACCCATACACAACTACTGCTTGTAAATAATTGAGTTCAAAAATTGCAAAAGGCATGTGAAGCAATCCAAAGGTTGGAATTGTCAAGACATATTGAAGAGGAGTATACAAGGGACACATCTAGATAGTGTGATTTAGAGGAGGCTTGCAAGGAATGGTATATGGATAATTGTCATTTATGGGAATAAAACTAATTCTAGATTCTCTTTGATGCACATACCCCTTCATATGAAGATCATATCATTAAGGGAATACATGAGAAGGTGGTGCCTACCAGTTTCCAATATGATTATTCTATAATGGTAGTGTCGCTTCCAAATCTACCCTTTTCTATATATACAGAGAATATATTTGTTACACAGGGTTCACTCTGTTTGGATCCACATGATCATGGAAAGGATTTGGAGAATTGCACCTAGCGATTCATGTGTCTTCAATTGGGAGTCAACGTGAGTGCTGGTACATGGGACCTTAGCTTATGGAGAAGCTTCTTGGACTACTTCAGTATTGGGGCCGACACATGTAAATGGGACCTTTCCTTATGGATGATCTTCTTGGAATACTTCAGTGTTGAGGCCAATGATTGTACATGGGACTTTGGTTTCTTAGATTACTTTAGTGTGTGATCAACACTTGTACATGGGACCCTAATTTATGGTTGTAGATCATTGCTAAAAGTGTTGAGGAAAATTATTTTCAAAGGAGGATGGAATGGTGGGTTCCTCCCTTGGGGTGTAATAGGGTTATATGGGTCCACTATAGTAATAATAAGATAGGTATGGTGTCCAATTAATGTAATGTGGACTAGATCCACTATTAAATAAGGCCCACTAAGTAATTAGCATTGAATAAATATAATAAGGACTCATTAAATAAAGGCCACTAGATAGTTAACATTTGGTTAGGGTTAGGGTTCACTAAGTATATATAAATAAGGATGGAGTCCTTATATGATAGTTTATTGGAATATTATTATATTGGATCCTAGCTCATTGGGAGGTTTCCCATTTGAAAAGAAAAAGGGAATATGAGTCGATCCTTCCATAGAAGGATCATACCTCAAGGGTTTTGATATTGAATAAAGTATTGAGCATTTCCGACAGATTATTTGTGATTCAATATTAAGCGATAAGTGGTATAACATATCATAGATGAGGTTGATGTTGATGATATGACCGAGTTTACTTTATGTGTTCTATCTCCAAATTCTATTATATAGTATATTAATGTTCTGTTAGAGGAGTTGTGATCTTCCCTCAACTAGAAAACATAGCTTCAAGTTCATCAAATCGTATATGATGACAATTTGTGTGATTATTAGTAATTATGAACATACAACAAATTTTTATGTTTCATTGTCTAATGCACGACTTTGATTAATCATTAGGATGTATTGCGATCATGAACTTAACTTAATCAAAATTCAAATAATTGTTAATCTAGATTGACTATAATCTTAGACATAAAATCCTAATATAGAAAAATAAAAAATATATATTAAACATTCTTAAGTACTCTTTCAGTAGCAACCCAATGAGCTTCACAATGAAAAGTTAACAATATTGATGGTTTTGGAATAAATATTAAGATACTCATCATTATCAGATTTCACCGACCATTTATTAGTGTCAATGGCATGATTTTAGAGTCACTGTGGATTTATCACATTATCCCATCATTCAAAGCATTCATTATAACATTAAATTAAAACCAGAAACCATTAGAAATGAATTATGGAACAAATCTATTGCCCACACAAACATTCATCCATTAGGATAAACAATAAAGGATATTTTTCTGTTGATGGAATACAATGGTTTAGATTTTTCTTTCAATTGAAAGTTCACTTTTCATTAGAGTTGAAGTTTAGTGCATTTGGGGATATGTTGTTTTGTATGTGTGATTCAATATTTCATGGTCTTATTTAAGCTTAATTCACCATGTATTGGAATTTATTTTTTTTGTTGGTGTCGAAGTTCCCTATAATCATGCAACGTTTTATAGGGAAAATTATAAATATCACTTAAACAGAGTATACAGAATAACTGAAATTGTCAGATCAAGATTTCAATTATGGAACCTATTGGTTATGGGCCCACCACATGTCCACTTCACCACTTTAGTGAGGTTTCCATGGGATATTGAATTTCAATCAACTTACATATATTGATATATTTCATCACCCTACGTATGAATTGCTCAACATACATGCAAAATAATCTTTATTGTTTCGATTGAATTGTGTTTGTAGTCGTAGGGAAAATTTTAGGGGTAAATTTCGCCCATGGGATAATTTTCCATTCTTTTTCCCAAAATAAGATTCGCAAATTTCCATTTTTTCTAAAACAGATTCTCCCAAATTCTATAGAATAAAATTATTTTACCTTAAAAATAGCCCAAATTTGATAGAAACGACATAAAATCCTTAGAAATTTGAATATTTTTACAAAATTATCGCCATTTTTTTTTATAGTTTGCATATCAAGGACTAGTAAGATTCACTAAGGTTTCTACATTTTGATATACATTTCCATCCTTAAAACTATCCTAATAAAACTATACTAGAAACACAACTAACAACTCCCCTTTACAAATCTATTCAAAATTTTCAAACTTGCATTTCAAAACACATTGAAATCAAAACAAAAAAGGAGGGATTCATGTGCCATCCAACCTAGACAACTACATGTTAAAAAACTTGGCTATGAATGATAGATACCGATTAATATAATTCAACCATAATTACATGGCCAAGAATATTTGATCCAGGTGGATATCGGTGGCCACCCACCTTTCCCAAATGGCTCAAAACAATTTTCTGGCAATTTTAGTAATTTACTATTTTTGGCAGTTTTTCAGGTCCTGAACTTCCGGAGCCGTTTTGAGGTCCTAAACGACGGTTTTTGGGCATATACCAGTCGTAAAATGACATCATGATATTTTTTTCCAATAGTTTTAGTCCTCGGATAGACCTTTCCAATGAGCTATCGTGCACCCCAAACAAAGATTGTATGGAAAAGTTACGCCCCCAAGAAGTTGATACACCAAACTACCCAAAACGGGGTCCACAAAACTGTTGGATTTTCATCTTCCGGGGTTAGGGTTTTGGATTTTATTTATGATAAAAAGGAATTTGGAGCCTCATTGTGATCATATTTCTTGCGAATGCGAGTAGCAGACACATCTCTTCTCAGAGATAAGATGCCACCATTCTAGCGAGTCTTTCACTCTGTATTTTTACAGTCTTTGTACATTTTCGCTCATTAATAGAAAATTGTGTATTACTGTATCAATGTGTTTATGGTTGCATCTCTGATACATTTCTGTTATATTATTAGATATCTGAGTTATCTCTGTACATTTCTTTATTATATCTTCGCTCTCATTTCGTGCCAAAAATAATCCGGATCAGTGGTATCAGAGCAGGCTTCTCTTGATCATTTTTTTTCAGTGCATGTCCCTGACAAGGTTTGAGTATAGCAAGTTGGGTCTCGAGCTTGTCTCTCTTGAAGACAATCGCTCTCGCACACCCAAGAAACCCTCCATGGAGGAAGAAAAGAAAAACAACGGAGCAGACGATTCTATCAATTTGTTGCTTGAACAAGCTCTCACGTGACAGAGGGACAAAATGATGGAGAATTTTTCCCACATCCGTCAACGCCTGTCGATATCAACAGGCGCATCTTCATCAAACAACCACTTTGGAAGCACCTCTCCTTTCAAGGTACAAGTTAATTTTGATATTCCCATATTTGAAGGTCAAATAGATGCGGATTCTCTAGACAAATGGTTAAATCTGTTAGAAGGTTATTTCTCTGTTCATAATTTTTCTGACAGGGAAAATATCACCTTCACACTCCTTAAAGTTCTCCCCCATGTCAAACATTGGTGGGAAACTTACTGGGAGAAAATTTCCACAGAGGAGTATGGAATATATGGGGCCGAGCCCACTTGGGATTTTTTTATGGATGCAGTAAAGGAACAATATTACCCTGTTGGAAAGTATGAGGACCAGTATATGAGATGGACCACACTGCGGCAAGAGAAGGGCCAAGAAGTTTTGGAGTTCACCAATACATTCATGACCTTGCGCACCAAGCTGGGTATCAAAGACTCCAAACGACATTTGGTTCTGAAATACCGTGGGGCTCTACACAGATACATCCAAACTGAAATGGATTTTCTGTACATCTCATCACTCTATGCTGCTTATCGATATGTTGTTAAAATTGAGCAGAAATTTAAGCACAAAAAAAAAGGGAGTTTGGGTCTGCAAATTTACAACAACCAAAGTATGATAAAGACGACCCTAACAAACAGTCTCTCGAAAACCATTCCAAGCCACAGGAAAAGAAGGGTCACGGAAAGACAAATAAGGACACGGGAAAATGGTGTGATTTCCACAAAAGCCCCTGACACAACACCGAGGAATGTTTCTCAAAACAGTTATTGGTGGCCGAGATCAAAGACAAGGAGCCGAACCCTGATTCAGAATCTGATTTTGAAAATACTAGTAAAAGACAGATCATCGACGTAGACCACACTGCTATTGTGGTGACCGCAACAATTCAACCAGAAGAACCAACAGATCCTGAAGAGGGGGAGTGCCTTTTTCATTGACAAATGTGGGTGAAGGGGACCTCGCTGCATTTTATTGTTTATAGAAGAATCCAAAAGAACCTCATCTCAGCAGAGGTCGTCAAACAGTTGGGATTGTCGACAACACCACACCCACAACCATACACATCGGGTGGCTTCGCCAAGGACGAGATCTCTGTGTCAGACAACAATGTCAATTTTCATACGACATCCAACCCTTCAAGGATGAGGTATTATGTGATGTTGCCCCACTGGATGTCTGTGATGTTCTCTTGGGCCAACCATATATGTGGAAGCACCATGCTATTTATGAGTCTCGACCCCGCAATGTCATTGTTTCTTTGGGGGGTCATCTCTACAGAATACTAGAGGTAGTTCCGACTACTGTTCCACCTAAACAGTGCCGCAAGGTAGTATCTCATACTACAAAATTAAGCTTCTTCACAATCTGTTCAAAAGGTGAACATAAGGATACTACAACCACTACAGCCTCGACCCAAGCACCTTCTATCCAACAGAAGTAGGTCGACAAGATTGCAACAAAGTCTAAAGATTTCTTCTGCACATAGGAATCTCATGTAGCCAGATTGGTTAAAAAGGTCCAACCCTTCTAGCCACATGTTTGTGACAACCTTCAACAAGCTAAGCAACTCAACTTCTCCAACAAGGCAAGCAACTCATCAAGATGCAGATTCAACAAACGCTTTTCCCTCTCCCCCAGGCACTCAATGCAATGGAGACCATTGCTTTCTAAGGAGGGAGGATTTATCCAGGTGGATATCGGTGGCCACACACCTTTCCCAACTGACTCAAAATAGTTTTCTGGAAATTTACTATTTTTGGTAATTTTTCTGGTCCTGAACTTTCAGAGCCGTTTTGAGGCCCTAAACGACGTTTTTTGGGCATATACCATTTGGAAAATATCATCATGATATTTTCTACCAATAGTTGTAGTCCTCAGATATACCTTTCCAATGAGCTATCGTGCACCCCAAATATAGATCTTACGCCAAAGTTATGCCCCCGAGAAGTTGATACACCAAACTACCCAAAACGGGGTCCACAAAACTGTTGGCTTTTCATCTTCCGGGGTTAGGGTTTTGGATTTTCTTTATGATAAAAAGGCCTTTGGAGCCTCATTGTAGTCATATTTCTTGTGAATGCGAGTAGCGGACAAATCTCTTCTTAGAGATAAGCTGCCACCATTCTAGTGACTCTTTCACTCTGTATTTTTACAGTCTTTGTACATTTTCGCTCATTAATAGAAAATTGTGTATTACTGTATCAATGTGTTTATGGTTGCATCTCTGATACATTTATGTTATATTATTAGATATCCGAGATATCTCTGTACATTTCTTTATTATATCTCTGCTCTCATTTCGTGCCGAAAATAATCCGGATCAATCTTCTATTGATATCCAACTACATTTGATTGTTATTTTCCTTCATCTACATCTCACTGCCCTAAATACTTGAAATGAAACTTTTCCTTCAATATATTTTATTTATTTTACACTTAACTATCTCTATCTTTGTAAAATTCTTAAGTGGTATGACATCATTAAACTCCTTTGTCAAAATCATTGTGTTTTTAGAAACAAAAAGCTTCACTCTATCTTGGTAAAGCCTTTTTTCACATCCAAATATATTAACACTTCTTAATCACTACACATCCCACTAATTACACCATTGCCTTTTTCTAAATCTCTTGCAAAGTGAACATTATTCCTTTTCATGTGGTTGAGGCCATTATTATTAATTGACTCCAATCTCTTCAAAAAGTTCCTTGGAAAGACACTAGAAAATCTTCAATGGACATAATAGGTTTCTACAACGCTTTTGTCCATATCAACTCCATCCCATGTCCTTGGTTTTCTCTAATCAAGAGCTCACCCTTTTTGTCTGTTAAACCAAAATGTTTCTTATTATCCCTCTTTATTTTCCCTTTGATAATATCAATAGTGTGAGAATGAAGGGGAATTCTTGCAGGAGTTCTCATATTCAGATTCAAAAAATCTTTCACTACCACATATCCATCACTTCAAATTTTCTAATTTAATTCAATAGTTGTGTGCCAAAAAATCGATCACATGCATAAACCTAGAACATGAAATCAATAAATTTATCACATTTGAGATGCATAGCCTCCGCTACCTCCTCCACTTCTCTTCCACCCTCCTTCATTTCATGATCTCTTAAGAGTAGAATGAAATCCCCATTGACTTCAACCTTATTCAAGATTCATGCTAGATTGCATGTGAATATTGATAGGGATAAGATTAATATTATCAGTGCCTTTCCTAGTGAATGAAGCATCATAAAATGTCAAGGGCCCCATTGTCCCTTGCTGAAAAATTATGGATTGTAAGATTATGAAGTGTTTTGGTATATTATATCAACATATCGTGTTATAGGATGTGAATATTATTGGGTTTCCACAAGAGATTGCTTTGATTTATACATAGCCAAATATTGCCTCTTTCACATTGGTTCATGAAGAGGGTAAGGGGAGGGGAGTTACCTCATGATTATTCTATCATGCACTCGATAATTGATCCCTCATATAAATTGATTTGGATTGTATTAAATTTGGATGCATGCATGTTGGGCCTAGACAATATCTTTACATCCATTAACATTCAAGAGGGAGCCCATTTATAGAGGTGGATGATGAATGAACTCCCTAAATCTTATTTATAAACTCATGGGGGTTTTAAAATGGGTGATACTCAAGAAGGAAAATAAGACATGTTGCCTAAACCTAGAGGCTAGAAATACTCTAAGATGAACCCCTAAGGGGCTACTCCAAAAAATTATGTAGAGTGATCAAAGAATGAAGCATCTAAAAATGTCCTATACCTGCCTTTGAGGGATGTGACATGGATAATATTTAGTCAAGTCGAAGGAGCCACCTCCTCCTTTGAATGTAATCATATATGAAAACCCCTAAAGTGATATGGAGAGGTGATCCAGGTGGATATTGGTGGCCACCCACCTATTCCATGGACTCAAAAAACAATTTTCCGTCTGGGTAGTTTTTCGACAGTTTTTCGGGTTCCAAACTTCCGGGGTCATTTTGAGGCCCTAAACGAAATATTTTGGGGATTTGGGACCTAGGGGACTATCCAAAATGTTCACATGGGCCAGTCAAAAGTTGTTCTTCTCGGCTAGACCTTTCCAACAGTGTATCGAGCGCCCCAAACAAATATCGTATGCAAAAGTTACGCCCTTGGGAAGTTGACATATCAACTACCCCCATCGGGGCCAGGAAACCTTTTGGATTTTCATCTTCCGGGGTTAGGTTTTTGGACTCTAATTATGTTAAGAGGTCCCTTGGAGCCTCATTGTAACAATCATCTTCTTGCGAATGTGAGTAGCTGTCACATCTCTTCTTAGAGATAAGCTGCCACCATTCTAGTGAGGCTTTCACTCTGTATTTTTACAGTCTTTGTACATTTATTTCATTAATAGAAATCATGTATTACTATATATCTGTGACTCTTGTTATATTTTCGATATATCTCTGTTATATTGTTGTCTCTCTTGCAATATCTTTGTATATTTTTGTGTTATATCTCCGCTCTCATTTTGTGCCGAAAATAATCTGGATCAGTGGTATCAGAGCAGGCTGCTCTTGATTGTTTTTCAGTGCATGTCCCCGACGAGGGCCAAGTATAGAAAGTTGGGTCTCGAGATTGTCTCTCTTGAGGACAATCTCTCTCGCATGCCCAAGAAACCCTCCATGGTGGAAGAAAAGAAAAATGACGGAGAATAAGATTATATTAATCTGTTGCTTGAGCAAGCTCTCACACGACAGAGGGACAAAATGATGGAGAATTTTTCCCACATCCTTCAACGCCTGTCGATAACAACAGGTGCGTCTTCATCAAGCGGCCAATTTGGAGGCACCTCGCCTTTAAAGGTACAAGTTAATTTTGATATTCCCGTATTTGAAGGTCAGATAGATGCAGATGCCCTAGACAAATGGCTAAATATTCTAGAAGGTTATTTCTCTGTTCACCATTTTTCTGAGAGGGAAAAGATCACCTTCACACTCCTTAAGGCTCTCCCCATGTCAAAAATTGGTGGGAAACTTGCTGGGAGCAAAGTTCCACATAGGAGTCTGGAATATATGGGGTCGATCCCACTTCGGATTTTTTTGTGGATGTGGTCAAGGAAAAATATTACCCTATTGGAAACTATGAAGACCAATACATGAGATGGACCACACTGCGGGAAGAGAGGGGCCAAGGAGTGCCAGAGTTCACCAATACCTTCCATACCTTGCGCACCAAGCTGGGTATCAAAGAATCTGAGCAACATTTGGTTCTGAAATACCGCGGGGCTCTACACAGACACATCCAAATTGAAATGGATTTTTTGGATATCTCATCACTCGGTGTTGCGTATCGATATGCTGTTAAAATCAAACATAAATTTAGGCATACGAAAAAATGAGAGTTCAGATCTGCAAATTCGCAACAACCAAAGTATGAGAAAGACAACCCTAACAAAAAACTTCCGAAAAACCATTCTAAGCCACATGAAAAGAAGAGTCACAGGAAGACAAAGAAGGACACTGGAAAATGGTGCGATTTCCACAAAATCCCCTGGAATAACACCGATGAATGTCGCTCAAAATAGTCATTGGTGGCTGATATCAAAGACAAGGAGCCAAAACCTGATTCTGAAAATACTGGTAAAAGACAGATCATTGACACAGACGCCACTTCTATTGTCGCGACTGTAATAATTCAACTAGAAGAACCAAAAGATCGTGAAGAAGGGGAGCACCTTTTTCATTCAAATATGTGGGTGAAGGGGACCCTGATGCATTTTATTGTTGATAATGGAATCCAGAAGAACCTCATCTCAGCAAAGGTCGTCAAACAGTTGGGATTGTCGACAACACCACACCCGCAACCATACAACATTGGGTGGCTTCACTAGGGACGAGATCTTTGTGTCAGCCAATGGTGCCGATTTTCATACGTCATCCAACCCTTCAAGGATGAGGTGTTATGTGATGTTTCCCCACTGGATGTCTGTGATGTTCTCTTGGTCCAACCATATATGTGGAAACACCATGCTATTTATGAGTCTCGCCCCCACAATGTCATTGTTTCTCTGGGGGTTCATATCTATAGAATACAAGAGGTAGTTCCAACTACTGTCCCACCTAAACAATGTTGCAAGGTAGTATCTCATACTACAAAATTCAGTTTCTTCACAATCTGTTCAAAAGGTGAACATAAGGACACTGCAACCACTACATCCTCACCCCAAGCACCTTTTATCCAATAGAAGCAGGTCGACAAGGTTGTAGCAAAGCACAAATATTCCTTCTGCACACAATCCTCTCATGTAGCTCGACTTGTTGAATAGACTCAGCCTCACCAACAATAGGTTCATGACATCCTTCCACAAACCAAGCAACGCGACGTCTCCAGCAAGGCAAGCAACTCACCAAGATTCAGATTCAATAATCGCTTTCCCCTCTCCCCCGGGAACTCAACACAATGGAGACCATTTCTTCCTAAGGAGGGAGGATTTATCCAGGTGGATATTGGTGGCCACCCACCTATTCCATGGGCTCGAAAAATAGTTTTCCATCTTGGCAGTGTTTCGACAGTTTTTCGGGTTCCAAACTTCCGGGGCCATTTTGAGGCCCTAAATGACATTTTTTGGGGATTTGGGGCCCAGGTGATTCATAAAGGAATTGACCTAGGCCAGTCAAAAGTCGTTCTTCTCTGTTAAACCTTTCCAACAATGTATCAAGCACCCCAAATGTATATTGTATGCAAAATTTACGCCCCAGGAAGTTGACATATCAACTACTGTTACCCATGATTTTGGTCAATCTTGATGGTGTATTGATGATGGTGTACTCATGCTCCTCATAAGAACTTTCTCCTGAGAAAAGTGACATTCATCTCTTCCCATAAAACATATTTTTGAAGAGAGTTCGCAGGTTGCTAATATCCTAGGGTGTGAGAATGACCCATTCTCACAGGTTGCCTTCAGCTAGGGTGCGAACTTCTCGCACTGTGCTACATAGCTAGGGTGCGAACTTGTTCTAAAGCTTGGAAAAAGATGAAGTCTCGATGGTTCTAGAAGGGAATATTTTAGAGAATGGGTTGGCATTCAAATGGTTATCTCTTTACTGGTTTCCCTGATATTGTGGGATCATTCTTATCCAAGTAACCATCTCATCCTCTCCTATATATTGATGGAATTCTCATGGAAAAGGTTAAGCAAGATTCATTGGAGAATTGGTGAAATAATTGTGTGAAGGACTTAGCTTGAACACGAGCTTGGAGACTCTAGCAAGTCTATCAAGAGGGATTTGATCTTCTTCATACAATGATCGAGCAAGTATGTGTGTGTTGGAATCAAGAGCCACCGAAATGAAGCTTGCGACATCAAGGTGATCAGGTTGTATCTTCTACTTTCGATTAATATGATACAGTGGCATGTCCTTTTCCCATAAAGTCATTCTTACTTTATTGTGTAATTCCTTGATCATACACATAAGTTGATGATTGAATATATTTTTCTATCTTCACTTTGGTTGGTTTGTGTTGTCTTGGTCTTGACCTCACGAGAGCACCGGAGTGAAGCGGGAGCAACATAGACCCTAGAAAGCGATACAAAGGTATGTTATTTGTTCCTCCCTACTAGCTAATTCAATGGTCAAAACTTAGGGAAAGAGTCATGTCCTGTCTTGTTTTGTTCTAGATTTAGGTGGATCTAGGGAGATCTGTTAGTGTCTGCACCTACCGATTAGTCCGATAACAAAATTGGCGACCATACTGGGGAAATAACTCGTTTTCGTTGTGGTTTTTGGTGTTTTTCCTTGGCCATTTTCTCTTGCCTTACCTTTCTCCATTCATATCAATCTCTGAGTCTTTAGGATACCCTGATAGACCCTCTGGGTCCAGAGGCCTCTTCAAATTTTTTGTCTTTTTCCAAAAATTTGCTTAGTTTCAGACATTCTCATATTGCACCCCACAGTGACATGCGAGAATATATTGAGTTCGCACCCTGCTTTTAGGTCCAGTGCGAGGTTCTCGCACTCTGCTCAAAGCTGGCCTTCGAGAATGACCCATTCTCTCACTGTGTAATACTGTTAGCCTGCGAACCCTTTTTTCAAAATTTTGGATTTAAGATATTTGCATGTTCAGCTACCCAGATTAGTATAGGTGTCTGAAAAGAGCTTCTTAGACCATTGGTTGATGTTTTCTTGTCTTCAAATTTTGTGCACGATTAGTCTTAGGAAATCAAAGGCTCTTCCTGTCCATTGTTTCTCAACTTTCATTTCTTGACTTTTCTCGGCAAAGATATACTCTTTGATTTTGGAATCTGAGTGTGCTTGTTTGGTTAAGAACCGTCGATCGGTTGAAAGTTGAGCTTCTTTGTCTTTATCATTTGCTCATTATTTGGAAGATCAATTTTCTCATGCAATTGCAAGGACTAGTTTGGTCTTCTCGTTATTTTTGTTTCCATTGAAAGATTGGTTTGGGTTTTTGTCTATTGCTTGTTCATTAGTTTTTGTTTTTCTTCACTCTCACCATTATGGTGTAGGTATTTTTTGAAAAGTGAAAAACGTTTTTCTTTCAAAAGCATTTTCGTCTTCGAAAGTATTGAAAATCAATTGTTGCAATTATTGAAAAAGAAACAATAGAGAATTGTTATTGATGCGTGATTCATTGCAATTGCATTTTTAAGGAAATTGTGTATCGTAGTTCAAGTTTGATCCTGAAAATTTCTCTTTCCCTCCCGTACATAGGATTCATTGAACGAAAAATTGATATATTTCATTCCTATCTATGCATCATTGGGTCAGAGTCTCATGCAACATCAGTTTCATCTCCGCTTCCTTTGAGTAACAACAACCATTAATAACACTGAGCAATCGTAAAATTTAACTAGTAACTCTTTTCTAGGGATCTATTACACCAACATTTAGCTAGGCTAGCGCTTTGGAATAGGTAGAGAGATACACTCTCCAAAGCACAAAACACACAATAGCATCTTGTGTTAAGGAGTGTCAAATTCCATTTACAACATCTTGTCCTGGGAATCCCTTCTCACACAAGGGTCAAACACGAGGTCGCATTGATATTGACAGAGTTACTCACCCTGCTTTGTTGATATCGGTGTAGAGATTGCACGTATTACGGGGGTCACTTGGAGGTATACCCACAATGATGAGTGGAAGCCTTTCAAGTTGATTTCGGGCTAGATACCCTACCCTTGCATGTGGATCGGAATGTCGACTGTCCCCGAGGCTTTCTTGTTGTCGGTGGTAACCTTAACGGCCTATCTTTCTAGGGTCTTACACAAGGTGACTGTGAAGGGGCAAGTCTTCACGGTACCTGGAATCGACGTTGGCCAAACTCACTCAGGCTCCTTGGAGGATATACCCATGATTATGTGTGGGAGCTTGCACCAGGGTGTAAGTCCGTTAAGCAGGTCGTCAACGTAAATTTTCTACCCTAGCTCAACCCCTTCTCGTCTCGTTGTTGCGACGTTGGATTTCATCACCAACTAGTGACTTCGAAATTAGAAGGTCTTGTTTGCTTGGTATTGTTTCTTAGATTTTGTTTACTAGCGCGTGTTGTTTTTACCAAAGTTGACCATACGATTTTATTCGTAAGTTTGTCACTCGTTTACAATAGCTCCTCCACGTCATTCAGGTAGAATGCAAGGTTTATCTCCAGAGCATCTGGAAGGTTCTCAACCCCTGCCTACAAGCTCACATGCGGGCTCTCCTCAGCAGAGTGAGGTCCAAGATGTCACCACGCCACAAGTGGAACGAATTGACTCTCTAGAACATTTTCAAATTACCAATACTTGAGAGGATTTTCGACTTCACCCCAATTCTGAGCGACAGTTTGTGCGACTGAATTCTTCCGGAGACTTAGTTGTTGTGTGTTCTGGATCACCGATTGGAACCTTTCTAGGAATAGAAGGCCAATATCCTTTTTGGTCTATGGGCATTTTTAGACGGGACCTTTTTGGTGTAGGATCAGGCGTTGAAACCATCATCTCACCTGTGATTTACGAAATCTCTAGCCCAGAGACAATACCGTTTACTACTGCTTATTATTTTCCTGGTATGAACGCCCCGCGCTCTGACCACATCTTGACCATCCGTATAGAAATGGCGCATCACTCAGATACTATGAGTGTTCACACCGAGATTACCACGGTTAGTCTCGCCCCCATCAGCACGCCGCGTACACCCAGCGTCACCCCAACACTACCACCTGGATACCGTGCGTTGAATGCTTCCATTCCCACTCCTACGTAAACCCCATCAGACTCTCCTGGTGGTCCCTCTTCTTCTGGGCACTCTCTTCCCGGTTTTATTCCGACACTCCCTCAATTTCCTTATGGAGTACCTTTCTCGTCCTCCACTGGCAGTCTTAATCCTAGTGGCACTATTCCGTCATTCACACCAAATTACCAGATTCCCGTCGGTGGGAAATTTCACCAAGGTGGTATGACTCAACCCCCTCTCAGCGGGCTAATTCCTATTGGAATGCAAATCCCAATTGGAACACAACCCCCAATTGGAACGCTACCCCCAATTGGAACACCACCTTCGATAGGAGGACCGACCCCACCTTATGGACAAAACATACCTCCATCCTTGTCCCAATATTGGAATCAGTTGATACAACATACTCCTCAATCGACTGGGGGGTAGCAGCTTCCAACTGCATCTGTGATACCCCCTAGTATAGGCCAACCATATCCAGGTACGTCCAATCATATTTGGGGCTCGAATGCTCAAACTCAAGTCCCTGTTCAAGGATACAATCCCATGAGCTACTATCCTCTCCAACCACCACCGAATCTACCTGGGTCTTCACATTATACGCAGACTGCTTATGGTCCTACTGGTTTTCCGACGGGGCTTCCTCCCCAAAGCCACCAGTACCCGCATGTGAATCGACAGTTACCCTTTTTGGCCACTTTGGATCTTTTAGATTTGTCAAGGATTTTAAACGATCCAATTCGTCACTCTCCCCAATGGCCTACTATACCAGCCAAGCTACCATCAGACATCCCTAAATTCGACGACAAAGCGGGAGAGGACCCGAACAATCACGTCATGACTTTTCACCTCTGGTGCTCATCCAACTCATTGATGGATGACTCTATTCGTTTACGTCTTTTTCAACGAACCCTCACAGGTTCTGCTGCGAAGTGGTATATAGAATTACCATGAGGTTTCTTCGTTGACTTCAACACCCTAGCTATGGCTTTCCTCACCCACTACAAATTACCGATCCGTTATGAAATGGGGACCAAGATTTTGAGTTCTTTCAAACAAAAATAAGCCACTCATATATCCGATCACATTCATGAGTGGAGACGGAGATGACGTCTCATCAAACTCGAACTCCCTGATCAGTTGCTGGTAGAGTGGTTCACCAAATCATTTGTGAACGACATCGGTTGTGACATCGCCATGGGTGGAGTAGTCACGAAAGAGCAGGCCATAAGTCGTGCTAAATACCTTGACCTCGTTTACTCACAAATGGGTACCCTTTACGACTTACTACCTGACTTACCTCGTCCTTCCACTTCCACCACTTCAACTAATCCAACTGCTTCTCATGTAGCCGACGGTGTGATCGACACTTTCCATGCCCAAACACATTCCGTCTCAAGCACCAACCCCAAACCTGCTTCTTCTAATGTTCAAAATGCTCCATCTCCTGCCCCTCCCACCGACAAGAATTCTGAGGTAAATGTAGTTCAATCTACCCAAGCCGGTAAAAACAAATCCAAAAAGGGAAGTGGTAAGAATAAGGAGGAAAAAAATATTTCTCAAGCAGAGCGAACCAAAACTACACCTGTTGATGATCGGGATAAGCGCAAACCTCGATACCTTTGTCTTATCTGTGGTGATGATCACTACCCGAAGGATTGTCCACGACGCCCCGAGGTCACTAAGTTCCTTCAAGGAGCCCCAAAACAACCTGCTCCGACCGTTTTGTCCCAACCCTTCCCGTCTCAACAACAGGCTCAATTGGTCATTCATGACCAACCCTCATCTTCTACTACATCCTATGTATTGATGTGTACTGGCGATTCAAAGAAGAACGACATTACACTCACCACTCGAGCCAAAGATTATTCTCCCTCTAAAGAGAAGGTTGATGACCTACCTCCTTCATTAGTACAACCCTCTCCCGCGACTCCACCTACCAACGGTCCTCTTCATCTCGAACGACCGAGCCTCGACACAGTTCTTCGACCCCCCCCAAAGGGCTTCGTTTAGAAATCGGCTTTCAATCCTCATGTTCGTTCTGCCCAGAACTACAACATTGTTGAAGATCTGGCCCAAGCACCTTCTGTGATGTCAGCCCTCGAAGTCCTTCAAAGTTGTCCCACACAACGAAAGGCGCTGTTGAAATCTATCGGTGGAATCGACCCGACGGATACGAATTTAATAATTTTTGACTTGGAAGATCACATTCCAAGGTTACCCCCTCAACTTGCGTTCCAGATCCAAGTGATTGTCTCTGAAAAAAACATTTGCTGAACCGTTATCGATGAGGGTGCCTCGACGTGTGTCATGTATCTTACTTGCTGGAAAGCCATTGGCTCTCCCTCTTTGAACGAATCCTAGAACACTCTCAAAGCCTTCAATGGCTCCAGTTTTAATCCCTACGGTGTCCTTCCTTCGGTTCCCATCACGTTAGAAGGAAAAACGGTCCAAGTCGAAGTGGAAGTCTTTGATGCTCCCCTTGATTACAATCTTCTGCTTGGTCATAGCTGGATCGATTCCATGTGTGTAGTTGTGTCGACCCTTTTCCGTGTGGTACGTTTCCCATATCAAGGGAAGGTAGTCACCGTCGATCAATTAGCCTTCTTTAATTCCATACCCGTACTGGAAATGTACCGTTCATCGCTAAAACCCCAACGGGTTATGAGAACGTCGGTGTAGGCCTTCTCAAAGACTCTTCGTTAATGGGTACTTTCCACATTCCACCACCCGATGTTCCACGCTCGTCTGTTGCTTCAATAAACATGATCTCCACCTTGATTCACGGAATTCCTGCGTCTCACAACCCATGGATAGTACCTGACCCTGGAGATCATCTTCGTTACGGTGATGAAATGCCGTTAAGTTCGGTCGAATCTGCCTATCAGGCCATTCAATCGACAACCCCTTCTACCCCCTCTCTTGGTGAGTTATCTCCAGATCCTTTCCGTGTCATTTTTCCCACAGATGAGATGATCATGTCTGTCATGGAGGACACCCCTTGGGACGATGGACATCATCGTTCCCTCCTCTTCCTGGAGCAACATACCATTGAGAACTACCAATGGATCTCGACCCCATCGACCATTGTCATCATCTCAACTATTCCTGAGTCTGCACACGATGTGTTTTCTGAAGGGAACTTAAGCACTATCTCGCCCACTATTCCCCTCGACATATCCGTCAAACCTAGAATTGTCGAAAATGTCCATATCGGAGCTTCGTGTTCCTTTGACGAAATCATCACCTATACGTCCCTTTTCAAAGAGTTTTGTGACATCTTCGCCTGGAGCTACGAAGAAATGCCAAGTATCGACCCCGACATTGTGATACATGAGATCAAGACATACCCCGATGCTAAACCTGTCCAGCAACGCCTTCATCCAGTTCACCCACATAAAGCGACCGCTATCAAGCTCGAATTCGAGAAACTTCTCAAAGCTGGCTTTATTTACTCGGTGGCCCTTACTGACTGGGTTTCCAATCTTGTCCCAATCGACAAGAAACAAGGCACAATTCGTGTATGCATTGATTATAGGGATATCAACAAAGCTTGTCCCAAAGACAACTTTCCTACCCCCTTCGTCAATCAGATTATCGACGATTGCGCCGGAAGTGAAATCTTCTCTCTGATGGATGGTTTCTCCGGGTATAATCAAATCAACATTGTTCCCGAGGATCAACGTAAGACTTCTTTTATTTTTCCTTGGGGTACTTTTGCCTATCGAAAACTCCCCTTTGGTCTCAAGAACGCTGGCGCAACTTTTCAACGCGCTATGTATTATGCTTTCCATGATATCAATCACATCGTTCAACCATATCTGGACGATTTACCTGCTCACTAAATACACAGAGTTGATCATCCAACCCACCTCCGACCCATTTTTGTCCGCTGTCGGTTTTACCATATACGTTTGAATCCTCATAAGTGTGTTTTCTGCATGGAATCCAACTGACTTCTAGGATTTATTGTTTCATGTCAAGGGATCAGGGTGGATCCTTTAAAGGTTGAGGCGATCCTTAATCTCCCTCCTCCTTCTACACTTCGCCAGTTACAAAGTTTGCAGGGGAAAGAAAAATTTCTTCGTCGTTTTATTCCAAATTATGCCGAGATAACTCGTGGATTTACGCAGCTACTAAAAAAGGGGTCTAAGTTCGTATGGGATACCATCGCCAACAACGCTTTCGAAGCTTTGAAATTATCCCTAACACGTGCTCCGCTTCTCTTTCCCCCGATTACAGTCGCGATTATTTGCTTTACCTTGCAGCCTCGGATTACACCATTGGTATGGTTCTCGTCCAAGAGGATGATGCTAATGACAAACATGTTATCTACTACTTGAGTCGAAGTCTAACGCCTATCAAAATCAAGTATTTACATGTCGAAAAACTGGCCTTGGCAGCTGTCCAAGCCGTCCAACACTTCCGGCACTATATCCTCTCTTGCAAGACTACAGTGATTTCTAGCTGCAACCCTATGCAACACATTCTCACACGTCAATTGCTAGGGGGAAAATACTCCAAATGGATTTTTATACTCCAGGAGTTTGACTTGGAATTCGAACGCGCCAAGTCCAAGAAGTCCTTAGTGTTTGTTGAGTTGATATACGACTTTCCCTATTCTGAAACGGAAAATGTAGCAGCTGATTCATTACCCGATGTATCCCTTTTCCTCATCAACTCTGATGATCTTTGGTATGGAGATATCATCATATATATCCAAACCCAGACTTTCCGACCAACTTTGTCTAGTACTGACCGACGTCGAATACGCTACCAAGCTCTTCAATATATTATCCTCGGGGATACCCTTTATCGTCGGGGGATTGACTCCATTTTTCGACGCTGCCTCACGTTTGACGAAGCTGAGAAAGCTATGAATGACTGCCATTTTGGAGCCTATGGTGGTCATATGTCTGGGTATGCTACTGCCCAGAAGATCTTACGAGCAGGGTATTTTTGGCTTTCTTTATTTAACGACTGCATCATCGCCATTAAAAAATGCCATGCTTTCCATACCTATAATAACAAGATACGGTCGCATCTCGCTCCTCTTCACCCTGTGGTCTCCGTTGGTCCCTTTGCGAAATGGGGCATCGATTTCATGACATGTCACCCCCACTCGACCGGGGGGCATGTATACATTATTGTAGCCGTAGATTACTTTACTAAATGGGCCGAGGCAATGCCGACATTTGACAACACTGGAAAGACCGCAACATTATTCATTTTTAATCACATCATAGCTCGTTTTGGTGTTCCCAAGGCTATCATCACTGATCACAATAGCCACTTTAGAAACTTCATGATGTCTGAACTTACTGAAAAGTTGGGTCTTCCCCATGAAAACTCAACGCCCTATTACCCACAAGCTAACGACCAAGTCGAAGCAATTAACAAAGTTCTCATAACTATGCTCCGACGAATGATAGGGATTCACAAAACAAGTTGGCACACAATGTTGTTTTTGACATTGTGGGCTTACCGGACATCCGTCAAGTCCGCGACTGGGTTTACACCTTTCCGGTTAGTCTATGGTTTGGAAGCCATTCTCCCGATTGAATGCGAGATACCCTCTTTAAAACTAGTTGTTGAACTCCTACCAAACACTTCTGCTAAGGAAGAACGTCTATTGTATCTTATGCGATTAGATGAAAATCAACGCGATGCTACCCTAGCCATAGAAACTCAGAAAAGGTGTGTCAAGGCCCAATACGACAAACATGTCAAGCCTCGTGTTTTCTCCGAAGGAGATCTCGTTCTCCTCTATGAACAAGATCGAGATATGCTAGGTGCTGGAAAATTCGAAGCCATGTGGCGAGGTCCTTATATCGTTAGACGAGTGTTGGAAAAAGGGGCTTATGAGTTAGTATATTACGATGGTATCCCTTTGAGTGAACCTTGGAATGGGTTTAACTTGAAGAAGTACTATGCATAAAATCACATGTGCACGAGTACTTGTATTTTTATTGTATCATACTACTTGTGTGTTACTGTAGCTTGTTTCTGTCGTTATCTGGTCTCTGCCCTTATGTGACGTTGTGTTTGATTTCCAGATGTCGAAGTCTTCGCTACCCTACATTGGCTTCGCTGATGGCGCTAGCCGTAGTACTCAAAACCTTGCTTCCGCTGCATGGGCAATTTAAACCCCTACGAACGAACTTGTCTCCCTACGAGGTGTGTGTCTCGACCGTGCGACCAACAATATTGCAGAGTATAACGCCATTACCGAATTGTTGATTGATGCTATCTCGCTCGGAATCCGTCATTTGGTTGTGCGACTCGATTCACAGCTTGTAGTACTACAGTTAAGTAATGTTTATACTATTTGAAGTCCTACTTTGTTACGGGTGTATTTGCGAATTTGCCTCTTGGAACGTTATTTTGATTATATCGAATATCAACATATTCCTAGATGTCTAAATACATTAACTGATGCATTGGATAACTATGTATTAGACAGACATTTGGATCATTTATAAATCAATCACATCAATTTTCACACAACACAAGATAAACTGGTAGAAGCCGTATGTATATATAACGATCAAAAGAGTTTTTTACAAAAACGTTTTGTCCGAGGACCAAAATTTCAAAATATGAAGCTCATAGATTCTACAAAGTGATGTCATGGATGACGTTCACGGTAACACACGACTACCCGGGAAACCCTACGAAGCAGTCGGCCAATGGAATCTGACACTCCTACTGTATGACGCTGATAACGTCGTGGAACCTCTCCAAGAGGCATGTCTAGAATATCTGCTGTCAAACCCTCTAGGTTTTGTTCCACTGCTTCATAATCCTCGGCGTCCCATCGTGGCACTGGCGCCACCTCTCCTCACCGCTGAATAGGAGAAGTACCAGGAGGTCGGTAAGGTCCCACATCTGTATCATCAAAAATGAATTTTGTATTTAGTCTTTAGACGAACATACAAAAAACATTTGCATATGATAAAATTCACAAAAACATTTAAAAAGAAAAAAATGTGTACTTCTTACCAAGTTCCCCCCACTGAGCACCCTCAGGCAGGACCAAGTCTGGATCTCCTCGAAAATCCAACCCACCATAAGCATAATCGTTGACCATCAGCATTTGTGGTCGCAACCAGTCAAAGAAGGTATCATCATATTTGATAATTGGTCCAGCTACGTGCCGGGCCATGAGCTGACACCATATCAACATTCTTGGATCTGTTGGGGCCTGTAAATCCCACTCAACCTGTAGCCTCAGTAACGGAACCCTCTCGATAAAGAAGGACACCAACAAAGACCCATACTCGAATTGCTTCAGGTTACCTCGCTTGCATTTGGTCAACTGCCTCTTCATGCTATGAAGCACTGCATCTGCCCAGTTAAAAACTCGAGGCTCAATACACTCTATGGCATACTGAAAGTAGCTCTGAAGAGCCATGTGAGGAGCGAAGCTCCCAGCCATATGAGCAATGGTGAACAAAATAGTACGGAGGGTCAAATCCCTCACTCCCCAAATGACAACTTTCCCTTTTCTCCTCTCTGCCTCTAGAACACAATGTAAGCGACAATACTCACTCATAGGCAGCCCACCACCTCTGCTACCAGTCAGGTTCACATAGTACCCACGCCGTGACAGTCCTGTCAAGAAGTAAATGTCCTCAATATCCAAGGACAATGTGTGGACTCCTACATGGAATACTTGCTGATCGGGATCCCACATATGCACAAGGTACTCCAATAACCTGACTTGGGCCCTCATGCCTGGGATACGAAAGAACTTCAGAAGACCACAGTTTCGCAAAGCGAAAACGGTGGGTGGATGATTTCCAGTAATGGAATTATCTTCTTCGTGCTCCCTTTCACGCCATTCCAGAACCATTGTGATGACCAAATACCTGCATAAGAAGCACAAGAAGAAGATTAATAACTCTATTCAACATTTGGTATCTTTTCATTGAGCAAAACTTTAAAAAACTTTTACACTTTGCAGTTCTCGCAGGTGCCCTTTAGGCACAGTGCGAGGTTCTCGCAGGCACCTTTGGGATCACCTGCGAGAATGACCCATTCTCACAGATCCCGTGTAGCTCACCTGCGAGAATGGTTGAGCGTAATAATAACCCTCAAAACAAACTCAAAACGATGTTTTTTGCCAATGAAAATGAAAAATTCAACCATGAAAAGGTAGAGGACAAAGAGCCTACCTCACTACCGCTAACGGTTCATCGAATGGATGCTCATAACTCCCGCAATCTGACGCCGAATTTCAAGGGTAAAAGAGGGGTTTTTGGGCTCAAATAGTGGTAAAGTTAAAATGATATGGTAAAAAGAGTTTTTACCCCTTTATATTTACTTTTACCATTTTATTGATTTTTATAATTGTTTATTTATTAAAACCTAATGCCTAATGCCCTTTTGAGTACAACTTTTGCATGCATAATGACTTCAATGTTCAATGCACATGGATGTGTATATTTTTTCTTCTTCATCGCATGTTTTGATTGTTGTTTATGGTTTTTGTATAAAACCTCGAGCTTGGTCTTTGTACATTCTCACGCTCGAAAATACATGAGAACGCGATCGAGCACACTTTTATCACTTTTTCGGGCTAAACAAGGTTATACGAAAAAGGAACCCCCCTGGAGTCTCCTTTAAGCTCTTTTCAGACTCTCTAAACATGAAAAGATAGCCGAGCGACCTTGATATTTTCACGCTCGATAAAGTATTTGAAGAAAGCGTCTGTTGGGCGATAATTTATCTCTTTTTCGGTCTCATCAGACTATTTTACGAAAATGGAATTGAGAGAGTTCTCTTTTAAGTGTTTTTCCAGTCTCTATAATCATGAAAAACCTTCAAGTTTTCTATATTTGGACTCGTTAAACAAACATCGACAAACCCATAATGGGACCAAACCACTCCTTCCTAGGGTTCGTTAAACATACTCCGAAGGATAAGCTTATATCAACAAGCATATGTTATCCTCCTCAAGCTTGCGTAAAAATAAAGAGGTACTCGCCAGAAATGGTGGGGGAATTTTTTTGAAAGGGATATGTTCTCATCTTTATATTGATTGGCAATAAGTGTCGCTCTTGAACATGACACCCCCTATTCATTGTTTGAAGCCGGTTTGAGAAATCCATTTGTCTCTCATTCAATTTGCTACAAGGTCATACCCTGCGTCGTCTTTGAGTCAATGCTGCCAAATCATTGGTCGTGTCATTCATATGTTCAAGAGAAGTTCATCCGAAACCTCTATTGAGTCGGCCATCTGCAATTGTCCATTCTCTTTGTGTCGACCTTCCTTGTGTCCAGTCCAACTTACATCATACTCTGTTTCACCTTCAAAATCTGTTATTCATTTCGTGTCATTGATGGGGGATACATCAAGGCCCTCCTGTGACGAGTTTTGTTCCGTCAACTTCAGCTCATTATCCAGAAACAAGACTTAGAAATTCTTGGGTACCTTGGAACCTGCATGCCTCAATGGTAGGTTTCCTCACTTTTGATAGTGGGTTTACATCATTGACCCCTGATCGAAAGATTTCGTCGGATGTTCGACCTAAACTCATTCATTCACACTCGATGGATTGTACTAGTGTACCTTGGGAGTCATTGACATTAATGGTGATTTCCCTCGCACTTGTTAACGGTTTCATCAATGACCAGTAATCAAGTGGTTTCTGCCATGTTTGACTTCAACACATGTAATCACATGGTTAGATTCGTACTTTTGGGCGACGAGATTGAAGACCCTGGATATCATCTCTTTGTCCAGGTTGCGATGGAATATGTATAATTTGTGACACATAGATCCACTTTGTATGTCTCGTGGCTATGACGTCTCCATTTGAATTTTCTTGCATAGATCCACAGTGTATTCCTGGTGGCTATGCTATATTTTGACGGCATGGATCCACAGAGTATGATTGGTGGCCATGACCTATGTTTATAATGTCATCCTTCTGTGATCTGAGTATAGGAATGCCTACCTTAGAATTAATATATATGATATTCTGCAGGTACTTGGTTGTTCGTAGGTTTCCGATTAGGTGCGCTCCTGGTTTCCGACACACACATGTAGTTTACAAAGTCTTTCAGCTGTCACTGATTCCGGCCTCATACTTTGGGGGGCATTCTGTTACCCATGATTTTGGTCAATCTTGATGGTGTATTGATGATGGTGTACTCAGGCTCCTCATAAGAACTTTCTCTTGAGAAAAGTGACATTCATCTCTTCCCAGAAAACATATTTTTGAAGAGAGTTCACAGGTTGCTAATATCCTAGGGTGCGAGAATGACCCATTCTCACAGGTTGCCTTCAGCTAGGGTGCGAACTTCTCACACTTTGCTACATAGCTAGGGTGCGAACTTCTCACACTGTGCTACATAGCTAGGGTGCGAACTTGTTCTAAAGATTGGAAAAAGATGAAGTCTCGATGGTTCTAGAAGGGAATCTTCTAGAGAATGGGTTGGCATTCAAATGGTTATCTCTTTACTGGTTTCCCTAATATTGTGGGATCATTCTTATCCAAGTAACCATCTCATCCTCTCCTATATATTGATGGAATTCTCATGGAAAATGTTAAGCAAGATTCATTGGAGAATTGGTGAAAGAATTGTGTGAAGGACTTAGCTTGAATAAGAGCTTGGAGACTCTAGCAAGTCTATCAAGAGGGATTTGATCTTCTTCATACAAGGATCAAGCAAGTGTGTGTGTGTTGGAA
>SNQJ01S0015113.1:50147-61871 GCA_010110895.2 Picea sitchensis | reverse complement strand
CCTGAGTGAAGGTGTCCTGGAAGTGAATGGTGTTTTGGGCTATGTCCACTTACCTTAGATTATGGGTTTTGATCAAAATTCAATTAGTGGGTGGTAGCTGGTGCATCGAATTGTGTGATATTTAGAACATGCCCTCTTGGTTGCACACATTCGAAATAATGTTCTCATAATTTCAAACCTAGGTGAGCTTTAATATTACGAGGATATAATGGTTTCTTTGGTTTCCATTCTACTGGGATTTCCCCTGAGCTGTTTGTTGCGTGTTCGAGGAGGTGCTTGGACAACTATTTAGTACATGGTGGTGGACAAAGTCTTTTGCATGTTTTTAATGTGGTATGTTAGCATTGTACATACCAATTTCTACCTTTATCATTTCCTTTCAGAAAGATGGTATTAATTGCACGCTCGAATTCCTGTAGTTCCTCCTATGGTTTCCGGGTCTTCCTCTACATGGGATAAATTTGATCCCAAGTCAGTTTCCTTGGAAAAATTCATTCAAAGGTTCAAAATTCGATATAAAATAGTCAAAGGTGGTGGTTCTTATTCACTTCCCTTTCATTCTATGGGTTTTCCCTATTGTTGGTTTGCTTGTCCTGCTCGTGATGTTCAACAATATTGTATTTGGAATTGGCGTTATTCCCTGTAGAAAATGCCAATGTTTGGAAAATCCCCAATTCCAGTTCACCCTCGATCTCTGTGATCTATCCCCTTTTTGAGTATATTCGTACATTGTATTGGTGCGTGAACCTTATGGAAATTTGCTTCCTGCATGGGGGTTTTCATCCCGTTATGATGAGATTTGTAGATTTTTCTTCTTCAGTCTCAGGGTCCACCCTCTGGAAGGATTGATATGCCTTTTTAGGTTTTTTCACACCCATATTTGAAAATGGAAGTGCAAGATTCTTGTGGTTAGACCCTGCTCTCTTCTCTCTTTCTCTTTCCTGTATTTTCGATAGTGTCTGCAATTGGGGGGCATGGTCAAATCTTATCAACAATTGGGATCCCTCGTTGGGAGCCCCCCTGGAGAGAGTTTCACCATTTTCTTAGGTGCCATGAAGTAATCACTGAAGAAAATCATTCAACCATCCAACAATTAACGATCAAACTTGAAAATTTGGAACTGCTCCTTACTTGACAAATTGAGAATCTCGAAGGAAAATATCAAGCTTTAATAAATCTTCTTCTGTTGTAGCCTAAAGAATCTCTTTCTATTAACTAGGTTTTTGCAACCTTCTGTCAAGGAAATTTAGAGGATGGTCAATTGAATTTGGAGCAACTCCCATGGAGGCAGAAGAAGATTCTCCACAATAAAGTGGAGTGAAGGGGACTCAAGATAATGTGTCATCTGACACGTAATGTACTACAAAATTGTCTTTTTTCTAGGCTATTTTGTAAAGAAATATTGTAGTGATTTTTTGTGGACCTTCCTTATAAGGATATATATATTTGTTAGTCTAGTAGATGAGCTTGAATTCTCGGTTCTATGTCAAATTTTTTATCCGACTTTTTTAATTTTGTTGTTTGCTCAGGTGCAACAGATTATATATAATATATGGTTTGGTTTCTTTAAAAAATAATAATATACTTGCTATGTTGAGTGTGATGCGCTTTGACAAAATGAAAATTGTGTGAAAATACAACAAAGATTTCATAACACATAACTTTTATTATTATTATCAAATATAATATAATTTATGATGCTAACTTGACTCTAACTCAACTTTAATTAAATTCCATGTGTTTATCATTAATATTCTACCTTTACACAACAACGATGCACACAACACACAATAGATTTTAAAGGCACAATTATGATGCTAGTACAATGAAACTACAATGCAAACATGACATAAAGGGAAAACAACAATTTTTTGAATGTTTTGTGCATCATGATAATGATGCAAACATGATACAAAATCAACACAAAATCCCATTGCAAAAACCTAACTCGTGCTATAAAAAAAAACTTGGCAATTGGAGAATGGGCTATAGTGACACAAATCAATGATGTTGTGACCTCATACTCTAGTAGTGATTATCTCAAAATAAGACCTATATTATGAAACATGGAAATCATAAAACATGAATATGATGTAAGTACATAATTTTAACATAATATATATTGAGCAAAGTGAAGATATATTAAGTGACATTAGAAAATTGTATGAGATATTAGTTTTATAGATCAATCTCGTTCCTTGATTATGCTATCCTAGTGGGTTTTGTACTAATGTGTTATTAATAGAATTTATTTGTGGTTTTCATATTGTTTCCATAAACAATTTAAATCATAAACCACAATTTTTTTTTTCTTTATACTGGGGGAATCAACAACCCGCAGTTCTCGTACTCGCGTGACACAGGGTCGATCCTCATCGGCACCACTATAACCCTAGGTGCATCCATGCAACCCGCAATAATGGAGCACAAGTAAATCTGGGTGTGAATCGAACTTGAGACCTCATTTTTACAAATTTCCTTCCATTTACATGGCACTTGCCAATCGGTCTACACCCCTGCGGGCTAAACCAGAATCTTTGTTAATGTGTATATGCTTAATAAATTAACTAAACAAACACCAATACATAACTACCTGTTAATCAAACATTAAATAATTATAGATTTCATGCATACAATAACACGAGGATTGAAGCCCCAAGGGATAGCTCAAGTGGCCATGAACTAGATGTGAAATATCTCCCCTAAATTTGGGTAGGTCACGATTCAACTCTCTTGATCCCCTTGGGGTTAGGATCTATAATCAAGGTAAAAAATTTATCCTTCTTAGAATCCATGGACCATGGAAAAGTTATTGGAGGGTTTTCCATGAGGTTTTCCTTGGAAAAACAAGAACACACCGATTGATCAATTCTACATTTGTATTTTGAGTATAGATGCTTCAAAACTGGATGAGATCAAAACAATGTAAGAGAACATTGTAATGTAATGAATGTGAGGAGAGGACATAAACATGCTACATAAGCAACCTATGTAAATACAATATGACAATGATCATATAGATAACCTTGCAAATACAAAAAACACATTCAATTATAAACCTTCAATCAAACACAATGCATATTACAAGAGGTTATATGTATGTGATCAAATTAAAAACTACAATAGCAAAAACAAATCAACCATCATAACAATGAAGCATACACATGACCTATACAACTGTCAATTGCCATAGGCTTTTTTACTTGAGATTACAGTAGATCTATATCATTGTCAATCACTAAGTTTCACTATAGATAATATTACCCCAGGTAAAATATGTACACACATCATTTGAGTCCCCAAATAATCCCTATCGATCCCATTGTGTTGTACGGTAAATTTCAAGAATTTATGAGAAAGGCTTCACACCTATCACATAATGGTAATATAATTATTGATCCAACTCTAAAGGGCCCTGTCATATGATGAAAAATATTAAGTAGTGATTTCAAGATAATAAAAATTTCATTCACACCATGCTCTATAGTCGTGTCTAGTTATTCAAGATGGGAAATGTAGTAGGCCTCATTGTTTGTGATGTTTTCATGTACAATCCTTCATTGTTTGATGGTTGTATCTTGTAATTTATTATGCAAGGAAAATGCAAAGGTCCTTGATCCTATATTTGGAATGCAAGACATATTGATGCATAAAATCTAGTGCCCCACAATATCATGTTTGTCGTCAACTTATGTTAAGATCCTGAATAATCTGCAAATATACTTCAACAATAAACCAATAATAAACACCAAACCATTCACCATAACACTCAACACAAGAATGTAGACAAAACCCTTGAGGCAGGGTAACACCATATATTTATCCTTATGGAAGGATAACACTCAAGCAATACTTGCTTGTACAAATACAATATTCTTCACTATGTCTCATTAAATTGATTACACTTCTTTATATAACTCTCTGTATCTCCTAGGAACTTTCTAGAGAGCCTTCTCACATTTAATACATCTAACTACCATAGTGGGCCTTTATTAATATAGTGGACCTAGTCCACCTTACATTGAATGACCACATTCTCATTTATTAAATGACTTCCACTAATAATGCAAAACCAAATTCCCATTGGGTACCTCCCTAGGTACCCCATATTACCTCCATAGGTATACTACATTCCATCCCCCTTCACATGTTTCATCCTCGAAACATGAGAAGAAACCATACAATATGACCGGTTAAGCAATGTAGCCAACTGGTACCAAGTATGACCATCCATCCATCCCAATGGAAGTCGAACATGATGTCCATGTGCTGCCTTGCCACCCTGATCTTGCTCTGCATCCTGTCGGGGTTTCCATGGGATTGTTTTTGTAGCCCGAGCTCTTCCCGTAGTGCTGATAGTCCTCCATGCACCTCTTGATTGGTTTCCTATCTGGTGCCCTGGTGGTGCATAAATGAGTTGATGCACACGCCCTTGCCTTGATGACCATTTTTTCTCTATATGACGTGGATGGCGATATACAACAAATGTAGCAATATGTTATTTTTTCTTCAAATCTACAACACTTTGTGCCTTTGAGTCAATGACCTCCTTAGCTTCTTGATTGTGTCCTTCTTGTGGTTTTTCTTCATCTCCTTCTGTAGACTCTGCCTCTGATTCAACTTCAGACTCGATAATAAATTCTTTGCTGGTCATCGTGGGCCCATCTTTTTGACTAAGAGACACATCCTGCAATGTGATTTTTTTTTACCAAAGTTTTAGAAACTTCTTTTTAACATTAATATTAATTGTACCAAATGATTCCATCCAACGATAGCCCAAAACAATATCTTCATCAACCATATTTATAGCCTGAAAATAAGAATGCAACACATATTTGTCCATGGTGATCTTCAAATCTTTAAAAAATTGAACATTTTCACCCTTAACCTGTGTGCCATGAATATTATTTGCAGGAACTTGCAATCTATTAACCAACTGAATATTGATAAAATTTTGTTGGCAACTAGGATTAATAAAAACAATGACATTTTCTTTATGAATACAACCATGAACTTGTAATATAGATTTTCCACATGAAAATAAACTCTTGGTGATGTATTTATCCTTACTATTTGTCTAAAAGTAATTTTCAAGTGATTCCTCAGAAAGAGACATCCACTCAGAATGGTGAAATGATTGCCACCATATGAGAGCATCATTTTTGAAACCCCAGTCTACAAAATATTTCCATTTCCCTTTCCATAATGACTTGTGAGATTGTATAAATTCTTCAATACTAGGGTCATCATCTCTTCCAGTAAAAAATAACATGCTTGGAATAAATATTCAACAAAAACTAAAGGTAAAAATAACTTACTGCAGAAAATCATGGCTTTTTCCGGAAAAACCCTGAAAAACTGCTGAATTTAAAATGCTCATAACTTTACTTTCCAGACTCCGTTTCGACTATTTTTTTTTTTGAAATTGGGTATTTTTTCGAGAGGAATTCAAATACCCATTTTTTTTTTATCCAAATTATGCTAATTTTTTTTCATATCTGGACATGAAGTGCACCACCCTCTTTTATTTTTTTAGAAAAAATATGCAAAAAGAGCCAAAAAATTCTCCCCTTCTTTGGCCAAGGAAAGTGCTCTAATAGCAATTGTTAAGATCTCGAATAATCTGCAAATATACTTCAAAAATAAACCAACAATAAACACCAAACATTTCACCAGAACACTCAACACAAGAATGCAGACAAAACCCTTGAGGTAGGGTAACACCATATATTAATCCTTATGGAAGGATAAAACTCCTCAAGCAATACTTGCTTGTACAAATACAATATTCTTCACTATGTATCATTACATTGCTTACACTTCTTTATATAACTCTCTCTATTTCCTAGATACCTTCTAGAGAGCCTTCTCACATTTATTACATCTAACTACCATAGTGGACCTAGTCCACCTTACATTGAATGACCACATTCTCATATATTAAATCACTTCCACTAATAATGCATAACCACATTCCCATTGGGTACCTCCCTAGGTACCCCATATTACCTCCATAGGTATTTGTACAAGAAATTATTGCTTGAGGAGTGTTATCCTTTCATAAGGATTAATATATGGTGTTACCCTACCTCAAGAGTTTTGTCTACATTCTTGTGTTGAGTGTTCTGGTGAATGGTTTGGTGTTTATTATTGGTTTATTGTTGAAGTATATTTGCATATTATTCAGGATCTTAACAATTGGTATCAGAGCACTTTCCTTTGCCACAGAAGGGAAGAGTTTTTTGCTCTTTTTGCAGTTTTTTTTTTCTAGGGAAAAAAGAGGGCGACGCACTTCAGGTTCATATATGAAACTTTCTGTGTAGAATTTGGCCAAAAATATTGGATATTTGAATTCCTCTCGGAAAAATCCCAATTTCAAAAAACAAATCGGCTGAAAAGGAGTCCATGAAGTAAAGTTATGAGCATTTTCAATTCAACTGTTTTTTAGGGTTTTTCCGGAAAAAGCCACGATTTTCTGTAGTGATTTATTATTAAAACCCTTGTTCTATTTTTTGGGTTTTTCATAGCAAGATGTATTTTACAGGGAAAGGTGATGGCCCTAGTATTGAAGCATTCATTAAAGAAATAAAGTCATCATGGGAAGAGAATTGACCCCATTGGGTAGCTCACAAATTACAAGGTGATGATTCCATTTGGTGGAAATCGCTTGATTATAAGGAGATGATGACACTCTCCAATGAAGATTTTGAACAAATATTGTTAGATAGGTGGTCTCATGGAAAAAATAAATATACAGAGAGCACCAAGGGTTTATTTTCATGTGGAAAATCTATATTACAAGTTCATGGTTGTATTCATGAAGAAAATGTCAATGTTTCTATTAACCCTAGTTGCAAACAAAATTTTATCAATATCCAGTTGGTTAATAAATTGCAAATTCCGACAAAGAATATTCAAAGCACACAGGTTGTAGATGAAAATGTTAAACTTTTTAAAGATTTGAAGCTCAATATGGATAAATATGAAGACATTGTTTTGGGATATCCTTGGATATAATTAGTGGGTACCATTAATCTTAATGTGCAAAAGAAGTTTCTAAAGATTTGGTACAAGAAAAATAAAATTACATTGCAGGATGTGTCTCTTAGTAAGAAATATGGGCCCATGGAAGCTAGCAAAGAGGTTATTGCCGAGTCTAAAGTTGAATCAGAGGCAGAGTCTACAGAAGGAGATGAAGCAAAACTACAAGAAGGACATAATCAGGAAGCTAAGGAGGTCATTGACTCAAATGCACAAAGTGTTTCAGATTTGAAGAAAAAATAACAGTTTCCTACAGTTGTTGTATATTACCATCCACATCATACATTCATCAAGGAAAGGGCATGTGCATCAACACATTTATGCAACAACAAGGCACCAGATAAGAAACCAATCAAGAGGTGCATGGAGGACTACCGACACTACAGGAAGAACTCATGCTATAGAAACAATCCCATGGCAACCCTGACATGATGCAGAGCAAGATCTGGGTGGCAAGGCAGTAAATGGATATCATATTCGACTTCCATTGGGATGGATGGATGGTCGTACTTGTTACTAGTTGGAAACATTTCTTAGACGGTCATATTGTATGGTTTCTTCTCGTGTTTCAAGGACGAAACATGTGAAGGGGGATGTAATGTAGTATACCTAGGGAGGTAATATGGGGTACCTAGGGAGGTACCCAATGGGAATGTGGTTATGTATTATTAGTGGAAGTGATTTAATATATGAGAATGTGGTCATTCAATGTAAGGTGGACTAGGTCCACTATATTAATAAAGACCCACTATGGTAGTTAGATGTAATAAATGTGAGAAGACTCTCTAGAAGGTTCCTAGGAGATAAAGAGATCTATATAAAGAAGTGTAAGCAATGTAATGAAGAACAACGAAGAATATTGTGAATGTATCAATCATTTATTGAGGAGTGTTATCCTTCCTTAAGGATTAATAAATGGTGTTACCCTACCTCAAGGGTTTTCTCTATTTCTTGTGTTCAGTATTTGGTGAATGGTTTGGACTATTCTTGTTGATATTGTGGGTTTATTATCAAATTTATCTTTAGATCTATTCATATACTTAACAAATTCAATTAATTATTCAAAATTTTCCAACAATAATTAATCATAAGAGTACATGCATTGCACCAACAAAGTTAAAAAATTTAAGATAAAAAATCCAACTGAGTCCTAAATAAAGGCCTTTCTTGGACAAAAAGGCATCGATGCTCCAATACCATCAACATACATCGCTCCAATATAATAAACATGCATTAGTGAACATGGTAGTATGGTAAGCATTGAATTCTTTGTTGGTATAGTCAGGGATACTGAGATNGGTGAATCAATATCAACAGTTTATAACTTTCTCTTATAATTGCATTCAAGATTTCATATATTGAAACAAATAACCATAGATACACAATGCACATAGATTTTACGTGGAAACCCAAATGGGAGAAAACCATAGAATTATTTCTAATATATTAGAATATTACATTCACCAAAATCACCAACTTCCAAGATTCTCCAGCACCAACTAGAAGGAGGCACCAACGTCCTGAATTTTCTAGCACCAACTAGAAGGAGGCACCAACCCCCTGAATTTTCTAGCACCAACTAGAAGGAAGAACCAACCCCCTTGTGAGCACAAACTCACACTGAAGACACCAATCTTCCCATGCACCACCCAACCACCCTGATTTCAAAATTAAATGTTGCAACTTGACCTTGATACTGGCTTCAAAATGATATTAAAAAAACTCATTACTTCCCAGAATAAACCACTGAACAAAACTGATTTTGATAGACTTTTCAAGGTAAGTCCATTGCCTTGATGACTGAGAGAGATATATTCTTTTACCCTTTATCAATACCTTTCATTTTATGCCTTTTTATCTTCATTGGGACATGTTTATGCTTTTAGAATCTTCGTTGGAACAATCCTCCTAATTTCGACCAAAACAGATCCTGAAAACTGCTCCTAATACAAAAAAACCAGGTCTAAAATTTGATCTTACTGCATGCTCAGAAAGACCTCAGATTTGGCCTCTATCATAACCTAAAAACTACCTCATATCCACCACTTGAATGCCTCATATTTTCCTCAAAAAATTCCTCATATCAACTTCAAAACAAACCTTGTTGCCTCAAAAAAATCTCTCCCTAGAAATACCTCAGATTCACTTCAGAACATACCTTGCTGCCTCAGAAAACATGCCCTAGAACTGCCTCAGATCCACTTTAGTTCACTGCCTATTCTCTACTGGAGTTCACCCTTGGATTTTCCTCAGACAACCTCATATTCTGCCTCTATCACAACCTCATACTTGTGCCTTACTACCTCAGAAAACTCATCTTAGAACTCCCTCATGCTCATGAAATTTTCACCCCAAATGACCCTTTGTTTGCCTCAGACTAGAACGCTTCAATTAATGGTGAGAATGAGGATCATAGGTGCCTATTTATACTAGTCTAAGCCACCTTTTAGGGCCGAATTCATCAATCACATCATTAACTTCAATTTTAGTGACATTTTCCATCCTTTAGGAATGACTTCACAAATACATCATTATTTTTATTTTTAATAAATATTCCAAGTGGGGCCAACCCATGCAATAGGGAAAGATTATATGATCATCCTTTAAGAGGGCATACCTCATCAATCGTATGGAACCACATGGCATGCCACCTATCATTTAAAATGACTTGATGAGGACTATCAATACCTGGGGGTTTTGCATGCATTTGCAAACTCCTTCATACTCTTTTTCTTTAATCAACTTTGAGCTTCTTGGCAAAACCTCTAGGGATTCTTAACTATATTTTCAGGGCTTCTTGACTATACATTGGAACTTCTTTTCTTGACGACTAGGGATTCTTGTAGACTTCTTCAAAGTGTCTTCCTGTGAGGGCCATGCTTAGAGATACACCATAAGGAGACCACTTTGGAGACTCCTTCAAATAAACCCATCACTTCTAGGGGATTCCAAAATTTCTTTGAAGCTTCTTCTAGGGTTGACATCAATGACAACCAATTTTCCAACAATATCCCCTTTTGGAATTGATGACAACACTCATACTCCCCCTATGATCATTTCTCCCCTTGTATTCATGCTTTTGATCTTTCTCTCCCCCTTTGATATCAATAGAAAAGAGTAACTCCCACTGATAATATATATTCTTTTGACAATTTCTCTCCCCCTTTATTCTTTGAAATATGTCGAGTAAATCAATGTGGGGTAGAAAATACTCCCAGTTTTTGTCAAAGATACTCAAAGGTTTTCCTTGGGAGAGGCTTGGTGAAGATATCTGCTATCTATTCCTTTGTGCCAATGTACTCCAACCTGATACTCTTCTCTGTGACATGTTCCCAAAGAAAGTCATACTTGATAGGAATATGCTTGGTCTTGGAATGCATCGATGGATTCTTGGAGATGTTTATGGCACTAGTGTTGGATAGTTGGTTTGGACAGTTGGTTGTCGTTGATGTCAACCCTTGGATAAGTCTGAAATACCCAGAGATGTGATCGAGTCAACCGTTGGAGAAGTCTAGAAGCCCCATAGATGTGGACGAGATCGTTGGAAAGTTTGTTGTCATTTTTATGGTCGATATTGTTAGTAAGTTGATTAATGTCGTCCCTAGAAGAAGTCCGAGAGACAGGTGTAATTGATGAAGTCTACAATAAGCCTCGAAGGTGTGGTTGTGGAACCTGAAGTTGTTTGAGGAATATGAATTTGAAGGGGAAAGTAAATGAAGGTAACATACTAATGGATAAATAGTTCTCGTCATGCTATTTCCAATGGTAGGTGGTACGCCATGTGGTTCCTCACGATTGAGGAGTTACGGACTTATGAAGTTGGAATCCCTGAAGAATGGTTAAGATGTTGGATCATGTTGTCATTGATGCTAAAGGATTGATGTCAAAGGATTGATGTCAAAGGAACAATGTCTTGTCATAGTATATTGATGTAGTGATTGATGGATCATGCATTGACCTTGATGTCAATGGATTGATGTCAAGAGGAGTCATAGTTTTATGCATAGATGAAGATGGATCAATGAGTTGTCATTGATATATGATGCATAGTTGGATTGCTGTAAAGATGACTCATTATTGTCTTATCATGGTTGTACAAATGGATGAACTCCAAAGTGGTCCCCTTATGGTGAAATCCCTCATAGAAAGACGCTTTGCGGTGAACTCCAAAGTGGTTATTGTCTTGTAATGGTTGTACAAATTGATGAAATCCAAAGTGGTCCCCTTATGGTGAAATCCCTCATGGGAAGACACTTTGCAGTGAATTCCAAAGTGGCCCCCTTATGGTGAAATCCCTCACGAGAAGACACTTTGTGGTTGAGTTATCCTAGAAGTATGGTTATAGAACCCATGCTTAATTATGGAATAATGAGTTGAAGATCAGTGAATTTGTCAGTGAAACTATCATAGATGGATAGTGACTGTCAAGCCATTTCTGGTGGTATGTGGAACATCACATAACTCCTCACAGTTTAAGATTTATGGCCTTACAAAGTTGAAGGACCCTCATATGTTGGCTTGAAGCCCCAAAAAGTCAAAGAGGATTATTTAAAGTGAAGTGACAAAGTCAAGGAGGATTATTTATAATAAAGTGAAGTGACAAAGTCAAAAAGGATTATTTAAATAATAAAGTGAAGTGACAAAATCAAAGAGGATTATTTAAATAATCCTTTTTGACTTTGT
>SNQJ01S0015113.1:30915-50097 GCA_010110895.2 Picea sitchensis | reverse complement strand
AAGGAGGATTATTTAAATAATAAAGTAAATGGAAAACTTTCTAATTATGGAAAGTGGTTATAAGAAGGTTAACCCTAAAATGAGGAAAATGGGTTAAGTGGTCAAGTGGCTATTGGATACATGAACAAGTGACAAATTGGGCAAAGTTGGACATAGGTGACTATGTGGACAAAGTGGCTATGTGGACAAAGTGGCCTAGAAGACGCTTCTAAGGAAGCTACTTGGAGAGTAAATAAGAGGCAAGGGTCTCTTGTGAAAAACATCTCTTGAGCATAGCTTGAAGAACTATGCTGCGTAAGAGAGGGATTGCAAGTTCTCATGGACGCCATTGGAGACTTGAGTGTAAGCTGATGCTAGGTTCTTGAAGTCTGAATCAAGTTCCATATCTGCATTCTATGGACTCAGATCTGCCATAGAAACTCTGGTATGGTTACATAGTTGTATTGATAGATACTCTTGCTTATTGTATGGTGAATTATTAAGGCATTCTTGGTATGGATGTTGTGATATGGTTATGTTGGTTGATTGATAGAGTGAGCAACACTCTTATGGTTTAGTACCGATATGATTTCCATAGTATACTAGTTTCTTATACATGATTAAGTAGCATTCATATTGTATGGTTGAGGAGCATGAGTAAGTTGTTGGAGGGCATAGATGTGTTGTGATTGGTTATGGTTTAGATTGGACAATGAAATACATAAGTAGATGTGACTAAAGGCTGTAAAGGATATGAGTTTTTCATAGAGAGAAAACCCTAATTACTCAGAAGTAATATGCAGGCTGTAGTACAGACTGGCCACATACATACGTAATCTGTACTACTGGTAGGAAGCGTACATACGTGTGCTGCACTACTGAAATGTCGCATACCTATTGGAAGATTGGTATCTATTGAGGATTGATTCCTCTTCTCAGTTGGTGCTGAGTTGTGTAAGTTGAGTCTTGCATTGTAGAGCTGGTTCTCTTGTGGAGTTGTAACTCTATTCAGTTGTTGCTGATAACCCAAGGATTGTAGTCCGTAGTAAAAATAAAATTGTACATAGTTCTTGTGTTCTTTGTGTTCCTTGTGGTGATGACTTATTGATGATATTTGTCGCTGGCATATGTTGTTGATGTATGTTCACATTTAACTGGTTATAAATGACAACAATAAGTGATGAGTAATTGGTGATTGCTAACTAAGGAGTTTTGTGAAAGGGAAGTTTTAAAAAGAGCCCTACACTGATTCACCCCCCCTCTCAGTGTGGTCGGTGTGTCCAACAATTGGTTTAAGATCAGGCCTTCACTATAATCCTTAACAAGCTTGGAGGAGATCCATGGACACACAAATGGATGATGAAGTTCCAATCCTTGATGAGGAAAATTATTCTACATGGAGAATATAAATGAAAGTGCACTTGAAGGAAATAGGAGTGGGTGTTTGGAAAGCAGCTATTGGTGGATCAGTTCCTTTGAAGAACAAGTCAAAATTTGCAGCTCAAGGGGAAGAAAAGAAGAATGATGCATTGGATCTCAAGACCATTCTTAGTGGACTCTCAAGTTCTATCAAAGAGAGCATGGGACAATGCACTTCCGCCAAGGATCTATGGCGAAAGCTAGAGGAGACATACCAAAGCAAGAAGGAAGACACTAAAGACAACTCCATCAAGAACAATGAAGGTAAAGAATCTCCAAAAACCCCTGATTGCAATATTTCAAAATGTGATGATGTTGAATATTTCTCTACAAGTGAAGAAGAAAATCTAGAGATAGTATGTGTAGAATCAAATGATAGTTATCCCATGGACTAAGTAGAAGAAGAACTATCAGAGCTTAAAAGGAAAGTTGAATGGGGTCTATTTGAATACAACTATGACCATTGTTACATAGAATATAACTATCTTTATGATAACACTAAAAGGTTTCTTAAAAGGAATCAAAGGCATATATTGAAGTTAAAGGAAATGCTCAAGGAACAAGAAGAAAGTAAAAAGACTCAATTAGAAGAAAAAGAAGAAGAGATCAAAAGACTAAATAATGAAATAGAAGATAACAAGAAGCTAGATGATAAGATTAGCAAAAGTCTTGAAGTTAATGTCCATCTCAAGACCCAAATTGAAGAATCCAAAAGGGTAGAGGAATTACTAAAGAATCAAGTAAATGAAAAGGAAGAGTCATGCCATAAGTTGGAAGCTGAAGTTGTTGATCTTAGAAAGAAAGTAGATAAGTCAAACAAATTCTTGAATAGCTCAACAATATTGAATGAGATCTTGGATAGTCAAAGATCACCAAATGATAAATCAGGTCTTGGACACAAGAAAGAAGCTACACATGTTGAAGCAAGAACTTCAAAGAAGCATGAGGTAAGTCCCTCACTCTCAAAGGATGAAAATAATGTTGCAAGTCAATCATCTACACAAGGCAAGGAAAGTTTCAAAAGAACAAAGAAAGGAAGACATCAAGAAGCCATCTTTACACCTGAAAGAAGAGAGACACCTTCAAGATGGGCATCAAAGAAAATGTATGAAAATGTTTTTCATGGTCAATGTTACTCATGTAATGAATATGGTCACAAAGCTTTGGAATGCAGATATTATGCAAGGAAAGATAGTGAAATATTTCATAACACCCTAAGGTGTTGGAGATGTAATCAAGTAGGACATATTGCTGCTCATTGTCACACCATGAGATGCTACAACTGTAGTGGATTTGGCCACAAATCCTAGGATTGCTGGAACACACGAAGAAATTCCATGATGAGGAATTCATATAGCATGAAGTTAGGAAGGAAGACATTTTTTAAAAGATGGAAGCTCAAAGCTCAAGTTCTGAAAAGCTGGGACACTTTCAGAAGTGGGTGAAGAAAACTGAACAGTCAGCACATAATGGCAGCCTTAAAGGAAGCTCAAGTATGTCATCTTTAGAAGCATACACGGGTTACAATGGTAACAATCATGTACATACACAAGATGACCTATGAATAGGTCGTGTACATACGCGAGATGTCTGTCTAACATGCCGTGTATCTGTGGTAAAAAGCCTTGGGAAAAGGGCTATGCATATGAGTTGCAACATGGTATGATGGTATAACTCTGTGTTGTAGGGTCTGACATGGTTTGTTGGAGGTTTTCATGATTACATGTTGGCATACATAATTTTTGTATGTATGGTGGTGATATATGGTTGAGTGTTGAAAGATTATCTTAGATGCATGGTACTAACCCTAGAGTGTGGATTGAGACACTTTTCTGTTCAGGAACAATGCTGGTTGTGACAGTGAAGTTATGGTACTTTGGTTATGAGATATATCATGATGATGCTAGCTAGATATGTCATTGATATATTGAGGCACACTTATAGTACATGTATTATTGGATGCTTAGTATTTTCTATAGTGAATGGTGGTTGAGGCTGATCTGTTGGGATACATGGCTGATACATATTTGATCTCCATTGATATATCTTATGATTTATTGTGAGATGCATATTTGTTGGACATCTTGGTGCATGCATTTGGCATGAGGATGGGATACATAGTGGGACATGTAGTTGATGAGTTGATGAGGTGGTCATATTGTACATCATTGATGAGTCATAACTTAATCTATAGTTGATGCATGATTGGTACACTTTTGGTAAATGGTTAGAGGCACCTATTAGAAGTATGATTGGCACATGTGGCATACATGCATGAGGGCACATCTTGATTATAGTTCATCTTTTTGTGGTATTGGTGCATGGTTGATGCACTTTATTTGTACAAGTGGTGATACATGTTTGGTCCAACTGTTGATGTATGGATGATATAGTTAAAACACTTCATTGATTAAGATACATGATTGTGGCACTTGGTTCTTGCTAGAGGCATATCATAAATGATATGACACTTGTTTGAGGCACATGGTTGGCATGTTGGTAGAGGCATATGGTTGATGCACTCCATTGATGATATCTTATGGCATATTATATGGTATTGATGTACATGGGTATTGCGCATGGTTGGCACATGATGTAATTGGTTGATGTTTTGTTCATGATTCTCTATTCATTGTTGACATATAATTTGATTCATAATGTATGGTATGGCACGAGTTTGATGCATGGATAGGTCTAAGGATCGTCATAAAAAGAACAGTTGATATATGTTTCGGTTGAGAAGTAACATTTGCAGCAGAAGCATATTGCGGTGGTAACATATTGTTCATATTGTAGAGAAGATAGGGGGAGACATACCCATAGGGGGAGTCATTCTTCTTCCCATGATTCCAAGAGGAGATATTTATAAGATGCAAAGATAAATACTTGAAAAAGAGACCTATACTTGGAGAAAGAGCATAGAGGAATAGTTCCAGGGGGAGCATGAGCTATATATCTTCAACATTACATCAAAGTGATATCCCTTGTTCAAAAGGGGAGAGATTATTCATAGGAAGATCAAAGGCATTCAGACAGGGGGAGCATCCCCAAGGAGAGTTCAGGCAGGGGGATTAGCCCCAAGAGGAGAATGACCCTTTGCCATTGATTTCAAAGGGGGAGAGATAGTCACATTGATGTGATTGAGATGCCTATTGATGTAGAGAAATGCCTTGTCTACATGTTTCCATCAATGATTGGTGTTGACATCAATGTTGGTATTGCCATCAATGCCAAAGTGGGAGATTGTTGGATCATGTTGTCATTGATGCCAAAGTATTGATGTCAAAGGAACAATGTCTTGTCATAATATATTGATGGATCATGTATTGACCTTGATGTCAATGGATTGATGTCAAGATGAGTCATAGTTGTATGCATAGATGAATATGGATCAATGAGTTGTCATTGATATATGATGCATAGTTGGATTGATGTAAAGATGATTCATTATTGTCTTGTCATGGTTGTACAAATGGATGAACTCCAAAGTGGTCCCCTTATGGTGAAAGCCCTCACGGGAAGACGCTTTGCAGTGAACTCCAAAGTGGTTATTGTCTTGTCATGGTTGTACAAATGGATGAAATCCAAAGTGGTCCCCTTATGGTTAAATCCCTCACGAGAATACATTTTGCGGTGGACTCCAAAGTTGTGCCCTTATGGTGAAAGCCCTCACGAGAAGAATCTTTGCGGTTGAGTTATCCTAGAAGTATGGTTAGAGAACCCATGATTAATTATGGAATAATGAGATGAAGATCAATGAATTTGTCAGTGAAACTATCCTATATGGATAGTGCTTGTCAAGCCATTTCCAGTGGTATGTGGAACATCACATAACTCCTCACGGTTTGAGAGTTATGGCCTTACAAAGTTGAAGGACCTTCATATGTTGGCTTGAAGCCCCAAAAAGTCAAAGAGGATTATTTAAAGTGAAGTGACAAAGTCAAGGAGGATTATTTAAATAATAAAGTGAAGTGACAAAGTAAAAAATGATTATTTAAATAATAAAGTGAATTGACAAAATCAAATAGGATTATTTAAATAATAAAGTGAAGTGACAAAGTCAAAGAGGATTATTTAAAGTGAAGTGACAAAGTCAAGGAGGATTATTTAAATAATAAAGTGAAGGGACAAAGTAAAAAAGGATTATTTAAATAATAAAGTGAAGTGACAAAATCAAAGAGGATTATTCAAATAATAAAGTGAAGTGACAAAGTCAAGGAGGATTATTTAAATAATAAAGTAAATGGATAACTTTCTAATTATGGAAAGTGGTTATAAGAAGGTTAACCCTAAAATGAGGAAAATAGGTTAAGTGGTCAAGTGGATATTGGATACATGGAAAAATGACAAATTGGGCAAAGGTGGACATAGGTGACTATGTGGACAAAGTGGCCTAGAATATGTTTCTAAGGAAGCTACTTGGAGAGTATAAATAAGAGGCAAGGGTCTCTTGTGAAAAACATCTCTTGAGCATAGCTTGAAGATCTATTCAGAGTAAGAGAGGGATTGCAAGTTCTCATGTACACCAATGGAGACTTGATTGTGAACTGATGACAGGTTCTTGAAGTCTGAAGCAAGTTCCAGATCTTCTTTCTATGGGCTCAGATCTGCCATAGAAACTCTGGTATGGTTACATAGTTGTCTTGATAGATACTCTTGCTTATTGTATGGTGAATGCTTAAGGCAAATTTCTTGGTATGGCTGTTGTGATATGGTTATTTTGGTTGATTGATAGAGTGAGCAACACTCTTATGGTTCAATACTGATATGATTTCCATAATATACTGGTTGCTTATACATGATTAAGTAGCATTCATATTGTATGGTTGAGGAGCATGAGTAAGTTGTGGGAGAGAATAGATGTGTTATGATTGGTTATGGTTCATATTGGACAATGAAAGACATAAGTAGATGTGACTGAAGGCTATAAAGGATCTGATTTTTTCATAGAGAGAAAACCCTATTTACTCAGAAGGCATACACAGGCTGTAGTACAAACTGGCCACGTACATACGTGAATTGTACTACTGGTAGGACACGTACATACGCGTGCTTCACTATTGACAGGTCACGTGCCTGTTGACAGATTGGTATCTGTTGAGGATTGATTCCTCTTCTCAGTTGGTGCTGAGTTGTGTAAGTTGAGTCTTGCATTGTAGAGCTGGTGCTCTTGTGGAGTTGTAACTCTATTCAGTTTTTGCTGATAACCCAAGGATTGTAGTTCGTAATAAAAATAAATTTGTACATACTTCTTGTGTTCTTTGTGTTTCTTGTGGTGATGACTTATTGATCATATTTGTTGCTGGCATATGTTGTTGATGCATATTCACATTTAACTGGTTATAAATGACAACAATACACGATGAGTAATTGGTGATTGCTAACTAAGGAGTTTTGTAAAAGAGAAGTTTTAAAAAGAGCCATACATTGATTCACCCCCCCCTCTCAGTGTGGTCGGTGTGTCCAACATAAGAAGCCCTAAACAATTACAAAGTCATTGATTAAGGGAAAAGTGGTTGTAACAAGAAAGTACAAGTTGACCCTAAAATTAAGAAAAAGGGTAAAACAATTATGACCCTAAAATGAGGAAAAAGGGAAAAACAATTATGACTCTAAAGTTAGTAAAAAGGGTAAAACAATTATGACCCTAAAATTAGAAAAAAGGTAAAACGAATATGACCCTAAAATTAAGAAAAAGGGTAAAAAAATTAAACAATAAAATAATTGTAACAAGAAATTAATCAAAGGTAAAGTGGTTACAACAAGAAATTAATTATGGTTAAAGTGGTTGAAAAGAAATTACATGGAAGAGTATAAATACACATCACGAGTCTCTCATTCATACACACAAGTTCATTGAATATATATCTAGTGAACACTTGATCTATTGGTGAATATGAGGTAGCGAGGACGAGGCAAAGTAAAGGGGATGTTTGTTCCAAGTTGCAACAAGGTATGATGATGTAATAAGGTTACTACATGATTAAAGGTATGTTTATATGCATGTTTTTGAAGGTTATATCTTGGTGATGGTATGGTACATGTTGGTGTATATTTTGGTGATGTTATGGTGCATGGTTTATGAGATATATTTTGGTATATGGTTGAGGCATATCATGAGTGATATGGCACATGTTTGAGGTACATAACTTATGGATGTTGGCACATGTTTGGTACATGGTTTAGATGCATATCTTAATGAGGTTATGGTACATGCTTGGTGATGTTAGTACATGATGAGACACATCTTGGTGATGTTGTGGTTCATTGTTTGATGCATGGTTTGGCACATGGTTCAGGCACATATCTTGATAATGATATGGTGCATTGTTAGAGGCACTTGTTAGTGATGTTGGTACATGACTAGAGGCAGATTGTGGTGATGTTGGGAATATGGTTTGAGATATTCTCATGGTTATCATGCCATGAGTTGCATGCAGTTGTGATTCGATTAGGTTGATGATGAAACAATGGAAGTGAGTGGCAGTGACAGTGACGGTGACAGGATGACAGTGACAGTGACATGTTGACAATGATAGGTTGTTGGTTTGGTATTAGTGGTAGTGACAGGTTGACAGTGGTAGTGGCAAGTTGGTCTACATTTGTATTTCAGGGCGACATTATGGGGTAAGGAAAGGGGGTTGTATCCTCCTTCCGGTTGGTGCTAAATAACTCAGGGAGTTGTTTCTTTCTTCAGGTTGGAGCCTGTAAATAGGGGGTTGGAGCCTCCTTCCAGTTGGAGCTAGAGAATTTGGAATTTGGCGCTTCATATGAATGTAATCTTGGCATATAAGAAAAACATTCTGTGGTTTTCTCCCATTTGGGTTTCCACATAAATTATGGTGTAATTTGTTTATGTGATTGTTTACTGTGCACTGTTGATTTATATTGCTGATATATTGGATGCTAATGATAAAATGTTGAACATTACTAATAAATTTAAAGATTATATATTGTGGTTAAAAGTGGTATAAAGTGCTCATATTGATTCACCCCCCCTCTCAATATTCCAACAATTGGTGTTGTCACAAAATATCAGAATAGGCTTGTCATATTCTGCTTGTATATCTTGCAGGGTTTTCTTCATTAAGAGGAACTGAGTAAAACATGTTGCCACTATAATATATTCCGCTTCTGCTGTGGAAAGGGATACTGAAGACTACTTCTTTCTCAACCAGGATACTAGAAAATCACCCAAGTAGAAAGTTGTTACACTTGTACTTCTTTTGTCATCAATGCTTCTTTCCCAATCTGCATCTATGTAGGAAACCATAGTCATCTCATTCCCTTTCAGATACCATAGTCCAAAATTTGTTGTTCCTTTGAAATATCTAAATATCCTCTTCACTGTTATAACATTGGTTTCCTTCGGGTCTTCTTGAAATCTCGTAACATGTCCAATTGATTGCATCGGATCTGGTCTTGAGGCTGTCACATAGAGTAAACTTCCAATCATCGATCTATAAATTCTCTGACCCACTTCTTTAAATTCATCATCATTTCTCAACTTGCAACTAGTCACCATAGGAGTGCTTACGAATTTGCAATCTTCCATTCTGAAATTCTTCAACATTTCCTTGATGTACTTGGTTTGGGAAATGAATATGCCTTCATCTAACTGAGTTATCTGGAGTCCCAAGAAGAAAATCAACTCCCCAAGTAGGGACATTTCAAACTCACTCTGCATATCCCTGTCAAACTTCTGACTCAACCTATCATCATCGCTTTCGAAGATGATGTCATCCACATATACTTCAATGATAGTTAAGCTGTCTTGTTCAATTTTTATATAGAGATTATTATATGCGCTTCCCCTTCTGAATCCTTTTTGTTGTAAGTATCTGTCCAATATTACATACCAAACTCTAGGTGGTTTCTTGAGTCCATACATGGATTTATTCAATCTACAAACATAGCCTTCCTTTTCTAACAGTTGAAACCATTTTGGTTGTTCTATGTAAACTTCTTCTTCTAATTCTCCATTAAGAAAGGCTGATTTTATATCCATATGATATACCTTTATCCTTTTGAAGCATGCATAAGCCGAGAAAATTCTGATTGCTTCCATTCTGGCCACTCGGGAAAAGGTTTCTTTGAAATCTATACCTTCAACTTGTGCATATCCTTTGCATACTAATATTTCCTTGTTTTTGGTTACCTGTCCATCTTTGTTCAACTTGTTTCTTATTACCCACTTTGTGCCTATGACACTTTTGTTTTTAGGTCTTGGAACTAGTTACCATGTTTCATTCTTCTCTATTTGATTCAGTTCTTCATCCATGGCCTTGATCCAATGTTCATCATTGTTGGCTTCCTCAAAGCTGCTTGGTTCAACTATGGATAATAATGATAGATGTATTTGTTATGGTGTATGTTCTTGTTTTCTTCTTCTGGTTTCTATTCCTACATTTTTATCCCCAATAATTTGTTCTGGTGGATGATTCTTCTGACACCAACGTTTAGGTGTCTTAGAAGGTGTTTGGATATCTTACTGATTGTCTGATGTTTCTTCTTGCACTGCTTCTGGTTTCTTCTCTTCTTCTTCTTCTTTTTCTTTTTTCTTTATTTCTTATTCTTCTTCCTTCTCTTTTGAATTTCTACTTTCTTTCTGGGTCTTCATCACATTTGTTTCATCAACTTTTACATTGATGCTTTCCACTATTTTCTTGAGTCTCAGGTTATAGCATTTGTATGCCTTGATTTTTCTTGAGTATCCAATGAGTATGCCTTCATCAACTCGGGAGTCAAATTTTCCAACCTTATTATCTTCTCTTTTTATGTAACATTTTCTTCCAAAAATTCTAAAGTGCTTCACATTTTCTGGTCTTCCCTTCCATAGTTCATATGGAGTCTTATCATTGCTGCTTCTAAGCATTCCTCTTTTTAAGATATGAACGAGTGTATGTACTGATTGAAACCAAAAGATATCACCCAACTTGGCCATATTTCAACATGGTTCTATCCATTTCTTGTACAGTTCTGTTCTTCCTTTTCAACAACTCCATTTTGCTGAGGTGTCCTAGCTGTTGAGAATTGCTTTTTTATTCCATGTTCTTCACATAAATCCTTGAATTCTTTTGACGTGAACTCACCTCCATTATCTGATCTCAAGCACTTAATTTTCAAATCAGTCTCATTTTCAACCATCTCTTTGAATATCCTAAAACATTCGAACGCTTCTGACTTTTTCTTGAGGAAACAAACCCCAATCATTCTTGTATAATCATCAATAAGAAACATGAAGTATTGTTCACCAATCATCCCTTTTGTTTTCATTGGTCTGCATAGATCATTGTGTACAATCTCCAATGGTTTTTTTGTGGAGTATTCCTTTGTCCTGAACTTAGCTCTTGTTTGTTTTCCATCCTGACATTGCTTGCACATAGTGTTTGCTAGCTTTGAAATTTCATACATTTCTCTTACCGCTTCCTTTCTGCTATTTTTGACAAGATTTTCAAAGTGCACATGTCCCATTCTTCTGTGCCAAAACAAACTTTCATCTTTCTTTCCCAAGCAACATATTTCCTTTCCGATCTCATTCAAGATGTATATGTTGTTTGGAGTCCTTATTGTTGTTGCCACCAATATGCCTGATCTTTCTTTCCTTATCTCACATTTCTTTGAGTTGAATAGAAGTGTGTGTCCCTAGTCACACATTTGACTCACACTTAGTAGATTATGCTTCATATTTTCGATGAGTAGGAAATTTTCTACCACGATGTATTTGCTTCCAAGCTTGACTGTGCCTTTTCCTATAATTTTGGATCAGTTATCATTTCCAAACAAAAATAATCCATCTTTTTATTTCTTCAGTGTTACAAATATGTCATTGTCCCCTGTCACGTTCTTTGAACATCCACTTTCAATGTACCATTCAATTTTTCTACTTTGGGCTTGTAAAGCAATCACACATTCTTCAATGTTCAGTTCATCGTGCTTTCTTTTCCATATCCTTGACGGTTCTTTTACATGACTGTTGAAATCCTGCTTCAGTTCCCTTGGAGGAATAATCAACCTGCAATCTTTAGCTATGTGTCCAAAATTGTTGCATTTGTAACATTCCACTTCATTATTCAACGAGCCATAAATTTTATAGTTTCTGTTATAAGATTCATGAGGCTTTCTAAGATAGTTATTCTTAGGGTAGCCTCCATAGTTTCTTATGTTCCTAGCATAAGCTCTACAATTTATAGCCTTTTGCCAAGAATTGTTGCAGGAATAACATAATCCAAGAAAGATATTTTGGTACATGAGTGTGGGAGATCTTCTAGGTAGTGCAACTCTTCTATAATATTCTTATTGAGTCCTCTACATTGTAGGTTGCTGATTCCACGTCCCTCTGATTGGATGATATTCTTCTTGAATGATCTCCATTTCCTAAATTTTCTCCTTTGAAGGCTTGCATTCTTCCTTCTTGATGGGACCTCTGATGACTTTTTCATAACTCTTTTGTTTTGCTTCTTTCTCTGTCGTCATGGAACTTGAACCCTTCTCAATATGAGTTTGCTTGTAACCTAGTCCAGACTTGTCATAGCATGGCCTTTGAATGATGATGATTTCATCGAATATTTTGGTGCTATTTCCAAAGTGTTGTTGGATGTCCTTCTTCTGAAGTTCCTTCCTTAGTGAGACTATTTTTGCTTCCAGGCTCTCCTCTATTTTCTCCTTTTCTTCCAACTAGTTTTTGAGTGTTTCCTCAATCATTTTGGCTTCTTCCAACTTGAATTTTAGGTTGATGATAATTTTCTCTGTTTCTTTAGAATTTTTACTGGGACTTTGAGAATACTCCTTTAGTTCACTTAGTTCTTTCTTGAGTGACTTGTTTTTCTTTCTCTCTTTTTATATTTCTTAAGGCACCGATCAATTCTTCCGGAAGATCCACTTCTCCTTCGTCTTCACAATATTCCTCATCATTTTCAAGGGTTTCATATTGGGTTTCCATTTCCATAAAGAGAACTCTTTCTGAGTCACTATCACTGTCATTATCCTCACTAGATGAGGAACTATCTTCTCTTGAATATAGACTTTTCTTGAAGAATTTTATTTTATTTATTTTCTTGTCTCTTTTTTTATATTTCTTTTCTTTCTTAGGAACTTCTTCTTCTTCATCACTATCTGAACCCCTTGCATAAGGACATTTGGAAGAAAAATAACCAATTTTACCACAATTAAAGCATTTCAAGGGGAACCTGCCTTTGTACTTTCCATTTCCTTTCTTCAACCTCCTCACGAAGTTGGCTATTTCTTCATCTTCATTTGAATCATCACTGCAAATGGAGATTGACTTTGAATTTTTCTTGTTCTTTCTTATCTTTTTGGATGCTTTGAAAGCTGATTTCATTCTAGATGGATTATCCTGTTATGTTCTCATTTCATAAGTTGTAAGTATTCCATGTAGCTCATCCATTCTCAACGTAGCAAGATCTTCTCTTCCTTCTAGGGATGAAACCTTAGGATCAAATCTCATTGGAAGAGACCTTAATATCTTCTGAACAATTACTAAACCTTTAATTTCTTCTCCCAGTCCTCTAATAATGTTCACTATTTCATCAAATCATAGAAAATAAGCTGCAATATCTTCATCTTCCTTCATTTTCATACGTTCAAATTGACCTCTACAAGTTTGAAGATTCCCCCCCTTGACCTTGGCATCTCCTTCGTAAACATTTTAAAGTTTGTCCCAAATTTCCTTTGTAGAGTCACAATGGATAACCTTGACATATACTGAATCAACCAGGCCACTTAGAATAACATTCATAACCTTTGAATTGTTTTAATAGAGTCTTTTACTAGCTGCATCTATTGGGGGAAAATCACGTGTCTTGTATCCATTTACTACTGCTTTCCAGACATTAAATCCTTGTGCTTGTAAAAGTATTCTCATCCTTTTGCTCCATAAGGCATAGTTCTGACCATCAAACATCAACGCTCCATTCTTAGTGCAATCCATTATCTACCTTCTAGTGGTTAGATTTTGCCTGAAATACCTACTCTGATACCAATTATTGGTATATTCAAAAATACTGAGAGGAGGGGGGGTGAATCAATATCAACAATTTATAACTTTCTCTTATTTATAATTGCATTCAAGATTTCATATATTGAAACACATAACCATAGATACATAGTGTACAAATATTTTACATGGAAACCCAAATGGGATAAAACCACATAATGATTTCTAATATATCAGAAGATTACATTCATCGAAAGCACCAACTTCCAATATTCTCCAGTGCCAACTGGAAGGAGGCACCAACCTTCTGAATTTTCTAGCACCAACTAGAAGGAGGCACCACCCCCCTAGATTTTCTAGCACCAACTAGAAGGAGGGACCAACCCCCTGAATTTTCTAGCACCAACTAGAAGGAGGCACAACCCCCTTGTGAGCACCAACTCACACTGAAGGCACCAATATTCCCATGGGTCACCCAACCACCATGATTTCAAAATTTAATTCTGCAATTTCACCTTGATACTGGGTTCAAAATGGTCTTAAAAAAACTCAAGACTTACCATAATAAACCACTGAACAAAACTGACTTTGATAGACTTTGAAAGGTAAGTCCCTTGCCTTGATGATCGAGAGAGATATATTCTTTTACCCTTGATCAATACCTTTCATTTGTTGACTTTTTATCTTTTCTAGGACATGTTTATGCTTCTAGCATATTCCCTGGAACAATCCTCTTAATTTCAGCCAAAACAGATCTTGAAAATTGCTCCCAATACACAAAAACTAGGTCTAAAATTTGATCTTACTGCATGCTCAGACAGACCTCAGATTTGACCTCTATCACAGCCTTGAAACTGTCTCAGATCCACCACTTGGCTGCCTCATATTTTCCTCAAAAACTTCATCAGATCATCTTTAGAACATACCTTGCTTCCTCAGAAAAAACTCACCCTAGAACTGCCTCAGATTCACTTCAGAACAAACCTTGTTTCCCTAGAAAAGACACCCTATAACTACCTCAGATCCACTTCAGTTCACTGCCTATTCTCTGCTGGAGTTCACCCTTGGATATTCCTCAGACAACCTCAAATATTCCCTCTGTCACATCCTCATACTTGCACCTTACTGCCTCAAAAAACTCGTCTTAGAACTCCCTTATGCTCCTGAAATATTCTCCCCAAATGATCCTTTGTTTGCGTCAGACTAGATCGCTTGATTTAATGGTGAGAATGAGGATCCTAGACACCTATTTATACTAGTCTAAGCCACATTTTAGGGATGACTTCACCAATCACATCATTAACTTTAATTTTAATGACTATTCCATCCTTTAGGGCCGAATTCATAAATACATCATTATTTTTATTTTTAATAAATATTCCAAGTGGGGCCGACCCATGCAATGGGGAAATATTATATGATCATCCTTTAAGAGGGAATAAATCCTCAATTGTATGGAACCACGTGGTGTGCCACCTATGATTTGAAACAACTTGACGAGGACTATCAATCCATGGAGGTTTTGCATGCATTTGCAAATTCCTTCACACTCTTTATATTTAATCAACTTCAATATTCTTGACCATACCTCTATGGATTATTAACTATATTTCCAGGGCTTCTTGACCATACATTCGAATGTATTTTATTGACGACAAGGGATTATTATATACTTCTTCAAGGCATCTTCCCATGAGGGCCATGCTTAGAGATATGCAATAAGGGGAACACTTTGGAGACTCCAAATAAACCCATCACTTCTAGGGGCTTATGGACTTTCTTCCGGGCTTCTTCTAGGGTTGACATCAATGAAAACCAATTTCCAACATTCTTCATGTGCAAATTTCTATGGTTAGTGGTGCACCAACTTACCCTAACACACCGATGCATCAATCTTGTATTAGGTGCATTGCATAACCTAAAAACATTTTTTGAAAAGAAACTTGACATGGAAAAGGTTTGGAATAAAAAATAGTAGACATAGTGAAAGCCCCAAAGCATTGACCACATTGTTTACATTGAAATGAACATTTAGGTCAACAAAAATTCTAAGCAACAAAAAACCCAATAGCATTGTGAAAGAGAAAAAAAACTTAAACTACTGTAATGAAGGGAAGCAACTATGAAGCTAGGTCTTGTTAAAATGTGAAGCGACAATAAAATTTTGTTAAAATGTGCTTAAATTTGTAAATATGCATGGGAAATAATGAATATCATAGAGAAGCTATGAAATAAATGAGACCAAATTTGATGATAAATAGATATGAAGTTACATACCTTAAATTTCTATTTCACGGATTTGTATGCATCCTATAGTGACTCACAAAATATTATTTGCAAAAGGTCTCTCCCTTTTGATATTTTCCTTGGTAAAAATATCTTGTGCAAGAATCCCCTTCACTTTTGGCACACCAATGGATTAGGATTATGGAAAACTTAAGTTTACATTGAAAAACAATGTGCAGTCTTTTTTCAAGGTGCTTTTCCCTAGGTTGTTTTATAATACAATTTTGTTGTTAGAGTGCCATATTAAATTCGATGCATCAGTGCACCTGTTGTAGGGGCTAGTCGACTCTGTCGACTAGACCCGACATTCGATTAAGATTTAGTCAGTCGATTATTGAATTCAAAATCATAAGTTGGTCGAGAGTTCTGTTAACCAACCGACCCAGGAAGTTAAGTAGTTACAACTGCCTGCTAACTGAATATGTAAGTATAAATAGACAAGCATGTATCAGAGAAGGGGGTATCCATTGTGTTGTATTGAATCATCTATATAATAAAGGCTATTCTTTGGGATTCCACTACTTTGTGTATGTCTCTGTCTATATGTATGTATAAGTGATTCTATTCTTTCTTATGTATTGAACTACTAGTAACACTCCCCTACATTTCCCTAGATTAAAAACAGTGGAAATGTTTTATAGAATGGGGGTTGGAGAACAACTATTGGAATCATGAGACAAAATTCCTAACAAAAGAAAGAATCAAACACCTCCTAGGAGCACCACAAATCGCAGACTTTGAGCGATGGAAGGAAGAAGTAGAAAAGTTTATTGTTAGCCAGTATCACGATGGATATCTTTGGCTCGACAGTCCAATAGCAATAAAAGGCGAGCTTATTCATAGAATCACCGACATTTCAAAGATGAGGGTCCAAGTCTAGAAAACTTCAAATGCAAATGCTTGGATATAAATTTTGACCGGGTCGACAACAAAAAATAATTCCAAGGGGTTACTTATCAACAAGATCCCCAAATTGCATGCAAGATGGACTGCCATAATTGTATCATTATGATTTACACCAATTGGTTGAGCTTCCGATGTCAAAATGACCATGGTAGAGTCAATCCACCAAATATTTAAAAAGGAAAAAATCTTCAACTGGTCTGAATACATGACCAACATCATCCAGACTAACTGCAAGGAATGCCAAGAAGCTAGTAAGGCCATCAAATTCCCTTCCTTATTAATATGGATAACAATGGAGAAAAATAGTCCACTCGGTGACCCTGCATTCATAATTAGGAAGGTTCCAACAATGGAAAAATATAGAATTTTCATAGAAAAGCATGCAGGTGCCTCCATATCGCTACCTCCACAAGAAATTTTTCGAATATGGGTTGGAAACTTAAAAGATAGCTCACATAGATGGTGTATCGAGAAGTCGGTTCGTCGGGCCCTACCGATACCCTACCATATTCAGTTAGAAATTGACTGTACAAAACTTTGGTGTGGATTGGAGTCGGCCCCAAAATGGAAGGAGTTACATTGTTAGCCAACAAAATAGGAAATATTTGCTGAATTAGAAAGAAAAACATACCAGGAGATAGAAATTCCTCCTAAAGTTAACCAACCAGGACTACCTTTGGTAGTCCCCCTTACCGACGTATAACAAGAGGAGGAAAGAGAAGCATAGTTATATGTAGTACCCTTTGTTGAATACTTAGAAGCATTGGCAATCGTTCTTGCAAGGCCTTCTCTCGGAAAAAGAAAGCAACCAGTGAAAAAAGATAAAGGGAAAACAATAGTCGGAGTCGAAGAAATATCTTTCGACACAGAAGAAATCTGGTGGGAGAATTTTCAATCGACTGGAGGTATTGACTTTAATGACCCCGCCATTCAAGAAAATATGACTAGTATCACTAGAAAAATTGTTGAAAAAATCAATCAGACAAAGAGGAAGACCTGACAGGAGACTGCTACAATGAAGAAAGTTTTAAGCTCATTAGTCAGACATGGAATGAAGGAAGCCATGGAAAAAGCTAAAGTACAAAAATAACAGGTCAAACAAATAAAAAATACCCTCTGACAGATTGAAACAAGGGGAGAACAGAGGAATAATATACATGAAATATTGACCACTATGGTAACTCTAGAAAATGTCACAAAGAACCTATCAAAATTATAATTCAGGATGAAGCCGATACCAGGAAAAAGGAGAGTGACCAACTCGACAAGAGAATTCTCACCAACTGATCCAATAGCCATAGTCGAGGAACAACTTGCAAATAAGAAGAAGAGACAACTTGTAATTGCTAAGTTGTCAGAAGCAACTAAGCCAGACCCACCATCTATGTTGGTCGACGAGGAGATTAAGATCGACAGGCCAAAGCAACCTGATTTGTTCAAAGAAATACCAATCTAGTCGGCTCAGTCAGTCTAAATTGCACAACAACATGAGTCGGTCAATCAAATACCAATCCAGTTGGTCCATCCAGTTGAATATATACAACAACCATTCAGTCATCAGGAAGTCAGCCTACAGGAAATCAACACCCAAGATGTTAATATTCTAGAGTCAGGACCAATAGAGATTATGACTAATGTACCCACAGAAGCAGGAAAACAACAATAGGAACACAGAGAGGAAGCCTTCTCAGAAAATGGTGCAACTAAGGATACCGTACTAGGTCAGATGCATTCTCAACAATCTTCCTTGCAGACAAAAACATAACATATGTAGAATAAGGAAACAAAAGTAAGGGAACAAGTCGATCATACTCACATACCTGCACAACATACACAACAAGATCAATATAAAGACGAGGGGCCAACAACAACATTAGGAAAGAGTAAGAAAAAGAAACCCATGAAAATAATCTTTAAAATGACCCAACCATCTAGTCTGTCTGGATCAGTTGGGGAAACTACACTCGACCGACTTCAATATCCGACCACCACCTCTTCAACTTACATCAAGTCATTACAAAAGAATCAATAAATAAGTGGAAGAAATTTATTAAAGAAGGAAGTTAAGTTTCAAAAATAAATGAGGATCAAAAGAAAATGCTACAAGAATTCAAAGAGAAGGTTATAAAGAATTTAGGAACAAATAAGCTGCCATAAATGGAGAGCCCCTTGGTGGGTTTTAAAGACTTAGTCGAAATTTTGATCATAGCTAATACATAAAATCAACAACAAGTCGAACTCCTCCAAAAGGAAAAGGAAGATATACAATAGCAATAACGCTTAACAAGGATTGATAATCAAAGAATCCAAGAGAAGAAAACCAACATCATGGTGATAGAATGCAACAATCTTAAAGGACTTAGAAAAAATGTGGAAGAAGTCACCAAACATGCTACAATGCTAAACTCGCTGGTAAGTGTCTGGCCAACCTACTTTGCACCTGCATTCAACAAGGGAACAATACAAAGAGCTGTGGTCGAAAACATAGAAAAGACCAGAAATATGATGACTGAAATCAAGACTAAAGAGGCCCTCACAAGTCAATTAGAAAAATAAAAAGAAGTAGAGTTGCAACTCTCACAACAAGAAAAATAATGGCATAAGGAAGGGCACAAATTGTTGGATTATTGAGAGGG